>JAJOOH010004642.1:0-23110 GCA_029582605.1 Solanum gracilifrons
ATATTTAATCGATCGGCTAAAAATAATTACATTCGTTAGTCAAATAAAAAAAAAAAAAAAAAAAAAAAAAAGGCTAAATAAACATACACTGTTAAAATAAAACTGACGTCTATTTATGTCATTTTTTAATATAATTATATGGTTACTTGTCTACCTGAATATATTAATAATATATTATTTATTATAGTATAGATTTGAATATATATAATACAATCATTTATACATAGTAATGGTATATCAAATATACTATACAACATATAAACTTGGGAAGTTAGTTAGATGAGAGATAATGTGAGATTATTTTCAATTTAAAAGATTACATTTTGATTGGCATAATCCGAAGTTCAAGGAAATATTTTAGAATTATGAAATTTTATTAGAGTTGTATTTTATTGATGTATAAATTCCTCAATTCAAATCACTTGTTGGATGGCAGCCCAATAAGTACGAAACAGGGCTTAAAGCCCATTAATAGCCTCTATATAACAGAGAGTCGCAACCATATTTTGAAATGAAACCCTAGCTTTACTTTCTCATCTCATTATCAGCAGCTAACGCCGCCAGGAGAATACTTTTGTTTGTTCGATTCGTAAATTTTGTGATTTTACTTTTCTATTTGTGTTTGATTTGATTTGATTTTTCTGCTTTGTTAATTTCAATGTTCTTCTCATGTTTTGCCCAATGATGGAAAATCTATATATATTGAGCGGCTGTGATGGTTATAGATTCATCAGTTGCCTTTTTGCATCACCTGAATATCAGCGGTATCCACCATTCTTTCTCCCTTTCCCTGTCTCCCTCAACATTACACACAAAAGCACACTTACACTTTTGCCGCTGATGTTTATGGTGATGTGTGAAAGGCTTCTGATGAGTTCCATCACGATTAGCTGTCTGTGATTTTGAAGCTATGAGATCTGAGGGCTTTACAGTTTTTTTTTCCCTCACATATTCAGTACAGAAATAATCTCTTTTGTGGGTAGAACTTGATAAATTTGCATAACTACTAATTATGCAAGTGCTTGATTTTTGTATAATTAACGTGATTTGAAGAATAAAGAATTTTAAAAATAGGTAGGATACAGTGTTTGTAATGCGGTTGTGAGTTTTTTTAGTTGATTTTAAAGGTCAAACAATTCATATATAGTTACACAAATAAATTATTAATGAAATGCACAAATGATGAAATTAATTTTCCTCTAAAATTTTGTATTTTTTTAATGATAATCTTGTTATTTGACTATTATTTGGATTGAGCCATAACGATTGTTCCATAGATAATAGCAATAAAACACTTGTTAACCGAAATTATTTTTCGTCATCCTTTCAATAGTGTAGATATTTCCAAAATCATAAATTGATTTGTATAGTAGGGTTACACTGGACACGTTAAATAACTGAGAGTCTAAGATAACCAGAAAAAGTCTTTTTGTCTTTATATATTGAATGGTATAAATTAAATATTTTTATTAACCTATGGATTATCTCAACCCATAATGAAAAAATAATTAAGATCAAATATTAAAAATATGCTTCAATTGTATATGGAGAAAAAAAAAAACCTAATTTAGCAGTAATAATATTTTACTTTAATGACCATGGATTTATGACAGATTTGATACTCATAAAATTCACGGCTTCATCCTACTCGATTTTGCTACTCACTTGTTTTACATTTTTCCAATCACTAAAGTAGAATAAAAACACGTACCAGTAATGCAATTATTAAACTAATGAAAGACAAATTAATTTTTGCATAATATACTCAAAATTAATAGGAGTAATCAGAGTATAAAAAAAATTAATTCTTGCATGATATTCTCTTATATAATTAATAATAGGAGTAATCAGAGTATAAAAAATTTCTGCAATATATTAATACAAAACTAAGATCCTATTTGACATTGCTATTAAAAACTACTTATTTTTATAAGCACTTTCTTAAAATAGTTTTTCAAAAAATTGGAAGAAAAAATAATTTGTGTTTGACTAATTTATTTGAAAAGTGTTTTCATAAATAAATTGTGTTTGACTGATCTTTTTCAAAAAATGTTTTTAAGAATCAAATTACGAAAAATGACAGCTATTAATGTACTTTTAATATTAAGATTATTTTATAGAGAAAAATTATTTTAAATATCTATTATAAATAAGTTAATTAAGCTTTTTTTAATCAAATTAAAATGTATATATTTAAACTTTCAATCAATATTATATGGTATATACCCCTTCTTTTCTGGGAGGATTTAAATCTTTAATTATTTTTTTTCTTTTTTTCCTATCTTACAAAAATATTGTTATTATCTTTTTTTTCTAATTCTGCAAAATTATACGTAAAATAATATGTAAAATATAAAACAATAATATATAAACGTAAAATAAAATAAAAAATTTATTACATAAAAATAAAAAATAAAATTCTTAGACGAAATTTAACCAAACTTATTAGATATGCTAATTAATTAATAATAGATATATTGGTAAATATGTTATATGAAAGTGATATTTTAGTCTTGACAAAAATATTTTTTTGTTTCGTATCTGTTTTTTTTTTTAAGAACAAAAATTTTCATATTCTTTCAACAATAAAAGAAAAACTGTTTCTGTTTCTATTTAAAAACACTTTTATTAATTTCTCTAATACATTATTTTTTCAATATAAATACTTTTTTTTATATAAAAAAAGAAGAAGAAGTGTTTCTGCCTCGAATAGCATTCTCAAACCAAACTGAAACTACCCCTTAGGTTTGTTTATTGGGGTCAGAAGGTCTTAGCGTTTTCGCTTCAACAAAAGTAAAACTCTTAACAGCAAGTTTTGAAGAGAAGTAATGTCGGAGTTGAAGGCAAAGTGTTTGAAGAAAGCAGTGGTTCCTTCCACTCTAATACAGCATCCATCCCCTGCTAATCTTCAGTCTACTCGTCTTGCCATTCATGTCCGTTAATTCCCTTTTCCCAAAATTCAGTTTTTTTTTTTTGCATACCCAATTCAATTTAACTGTTTCTCTTTCTTCTGCAGATGAATGATGATAATGATTCTTCTTGTTGGGTTTACATTGCTTCTGGTTCCCGCATTTATAAAGTTCTTGTAAGTCCTTCCCTAAATGCTTTATACATGTATAATTAACTCTTCATATATACCAACTTGTGTTCATAAATCAAAACTCAGTATATAAATGCTTGTATTCACTCTAGTCCTTTTGCTTTGTCTGTTGAATTCCATTAAGTTCCATTTAAGAGAGGGCAATTGAAATTCTTTTTACAGTGATTGTAATTTCATCACTTGCATGTCTCAAGGTAAAATTACAAGCTATAGGCCCAATGGCGTATTTAGAATTTTCATTAAGGGGTTCAAAAAATAAAAGTATAGTACTTGGGATTTGAATTTTGATCCCCCTAAACCACTAAGCCAATCTCTAGTCTTGTGTGTAGGGGATTCGAAGTCTATATATATACACTAAAAAAAAGAACTTTATATACATAGTGTAATTTTTTGTCAAGGGTATTCGGATGAACACCCTCGCCCCCTCCTAGATCCGCCCTTGGCTATAACGAGACAGAGAGATAGATTTGAGGATTGAGGGGAGGAGCTGAGTAAGCTGCTTTGTTATATTGGAGACTGTTATCATGTAGTTATACCACTTTGTTCCTCTATTATAATTGTTGTACTTATCTGGTCTATATATGATGATGAGTTCATATTGACTTCACAAACATGCCTGAAGGCTATTAGCTGCATATAAACCTTACTAAATGTGTTGATAAACATGTTGGATTAAGAAGCAACGGATGTTCAATTTGTTTTCATTTTCACTGTACAGATTCCAATGGAAAATTCACTGCTCAATCTTGGAAAGGAGGACCTTCTAATTCCTGAACAATGTGAGGTACACTTGCCATTTCTTCTATCATGATGAAAGATGTTAATTGTGAAGTAGCTTACTAATATTGTTAATTTGAAGGTTCTAGAGGCTTCAGTGGTCAATCGCTGCCCGCATCGATCAGAAATCCAAAGTATAGTGCTAGCTGAAACTGAAAGTAAGATATCGAGATATTTACCTTTTGAATTTTGGCTGCCCTTCGTGATATTCTGAAAAGCTTGTTGTTATTATTCTCTTATTCTGAAATTATCTTCTTAAGTAATAAGAGAGAAAGAAAGATAATATAGAAATAGTGACAGAGAAGAGGAAATTTGAAAAGAAAGACAGAGATGGCCTGCTATATCATATCATTGAATCGTAAATTTTTGTCGTATCATTTCTTACATAAGTTGGTATTGCATCATGCTTGCGGTCCTGTATATTTGAAGGGCTTTCTACCACTTCTTCTTCAAGAACTTGCTGCTATTGTTCCTACTAACTTCACTAGTTTTTGGCTGCACGGTCCTTATTGCTACTACTGTCCATTAGTTTCTTTTATGTATTTGAAGCAGCTACACTTTATCTTTCAACAGCTTAATGATCTGTCTAGTTCTCTACAGGCTCTGGTTGCTCAATGCTGGGAAGCGTGGATTCTTATGGTCACCTCATTGTCTCTAGATTGGATGCCAGTGGCGACGGTATCTCTCCTATTTATTTTTCATTACTTAGCTGAACGGTGATGGATTCTGTTAAAAAATAGCAGAATCTTGGAGTTGAAATTTTGGTTTACCTCCTGTTAAACCTATTTTTTTTTCCCCATTGATATAGGTGTAAGGATGCTGTCAGTTAATAACTAAATTTACCAATTATGGGGTCTGATGTGCTCACTTAATAGTTTGGTTTTGCTACGTATAAATTCACTAAAGAATTTTCAGTGGAGATGCTATATTTGGATTACTATTACCTGGCATATAAATGAAATAGTGTACCAACTTGATTTGAGAAATTGATGATCTTGCTAATTTGAGTATATCTAAGAGAAATTGTTATTGGCATGGACCACCCATGACTTTTATTGATGAGTTATTCCCACATTTACTCTAGCATGATATTTGGGTTACAGCTTGACGAATTCCTCATATTCTAGATGTCAACGGGCTTACATATTCTGTTTCTCCTCGAGATTGCGGTGTTGGAGAAGGTAGCTGGGCAGGCCTGTGCTTCAATCCCACTCAACGATCCATGGTATTTCATCTCATATGTCTCCTAGGTTGGAGTCTGTAATCATTAATGTTGATGCTTCACATCAGCAGCTTCTTCCTGTTCACTTTAAATTTGTAGGAGAATCACAAATTATCAAATAATTAATGGGCACTTTGAAGCAAGTTGATCCTAGAAATCTAATCTCGTAACTCACTTAGATCAATCAGTTCAAGCATTGTATTGTGCCCGTGGGTGCAAAATACAGGCAGTTGGTGTGGAGGGGAGGCCTTGTCCTTGTCAGCTGACTAGTTTGCAATCCATTTCTTGTTGTGTATTTACCATCGTGCTTCAATGTAGCATATGTCCTTTGCCTGAAATTTTTCCAGATGTTAGTCTGCCTTTTTTAACCTCTACCGTTTACTGAGAAATTTGAAATGATGGCATTGACTAGCATCCAAATATCTTCATCTCTGAATGTAGCATTGCCTGATTATTATTTTTTTGCTGCATGTGAACTGGCTTACTAAGCTACACAACTTGTGGTCAACGTACCTGATTAAAACAGTGGGTTATTCTTGGTATTATATTGGCTATTCAAATGAACTTCAAAGCACCTTCTTTTTTTCCTGAAACTTGTGAGTTGTGACAGTAACTCTAAGCACTTTTAAGTTGATGATTTGAACCTTGGAAGGAAAATGAGACGGTTGACGTTGTTCATCTGCACAATCATTTCCTGTTTTTTTTTTTCTTTTTAACATCCTCTGTGCGTGTGTGTGTCTTGGAAAGAGTAAGCGTTTCATTTGTGGCATATTTCTTGCCTTCTGCCTGAATTTCAGTATTTTCTGGCCTTTTACCTCAGGCAGCTGTGGCTCACAGTTTCTCTAAAACCATTGATGTCTATGACCAAGATATTCATGTCCGCACATTACGTCCGTAAGTGCTTATCTTTACAGTATATTCTCAAACTTTTCATTCTATTTTTGCTACTATGCTTTCCATTTTTGAGATATTGTTTATATGTACAGCAGCACGTCACAAAAAATCATACATCTAGCATTCATATATCCTTTCTAGATAACCTGGACTGTTTTATTCTCACTTGGAGGCATTGCTAGACTACTACTACCATGGGCCTTTTAAGCAATGCTGTTAATAAAAAAGAAACCAGTTAACTATTGCCTGATGCTGATTTAAGTACTCGTGACAGATATAAACAAATCTGAATAGTTGTTTCTGCAAACCTTGTTTTTGTGGATTAATTACTGTTTCCATAAAGACAATTTGACTGTTCTATATTTCTAGAGCTCTTATATGCATGACTTGAGTCCTAAGTTTGCATCTTTCTCTTTGTGTGTAGGGATTTGTGTTGGCATGTCTTTAGATCTTAATATATCAACTAAAAAATGAAAGAACTAAAAAAAAAATGCATGGCAATAGTTACCGTGATGGTTTGGGAGGTGGCTCTGGTCAGCCTCCTATTATGTTTTTATATCACGTGTAGAAAAAGTTCCACAAAAATATCTAACAAACTATTTATAGAATTGGTTGTACTTGGTTTTATGAAAGATTATGATTGACATTTATCTTGGAAAAGGGGGCGGGGGGTGGGCGGTTCAATAATCAAGGATTCAATCATAAGCCTTCTATTGTTGAAAACCATCTCTTTGTCACTCTGGTGTTGTTGAAAAGCCAACGATTTAGTGTTCGAGGAAGAGAACATTCAAAATGCTGAGGCACTACTGAAACTGTAAGATCTAGCCAGGTTGAAAGAAATAACTTGTGGCAGAAGTTTTGGTGCATGTGGATCCCACAAAGGTGATAGGAACATATGGATTATTGATTGATGGAGGATTGGCTGAAGATCAGGAAGCCATAAAAGAAGAGATATGAAGTACTGCGTCAATCTATATAAGGAACCTGTCAAATAGAGACTCTCCTTTGGACAGAAGATATCCCCAAAATTTATGAGGAAGAAGAGGATCGATTCCGAAGATTTTCTGGTGAATAGGCGGAGGACAAAGCAATCAAAACGCAATGGTAGTTAAGCCCCTAGCCCTAATGGTCTCACAATGCCATTCGACCATAATTGGTAGCCCATAATTAGGGGAGGCCTTCTGCATGCAATCCACAAATGTAAATAATCGAGAAAAGTTTCATCTCTCATACATTGGCGTGATACCTAAGAATAATAAGGTTGAAAAATTTGAGGACTTTAACAGTACTAATTCTCAAAAAAAAAAAATGAAAAAAAAAGAGGACTTTAAGCCTGTCAACCTAGTGGGGAGCTTCCACAATTCATCATTAAGTTGCTTACAAAATCTCAAAAATGTTATGAAGAAGCTCATGGCTGATACATAAACAACATTCATAAAAAGGGAGTCTATAGATTGTATACATTACTGCCCGAATCACATATGAATGCTTAGAGAGAAGGAGGCAAGTAAAGCAGGGGTAATCTATAGAAAAAGGTTTCAATCATGTTAATTGGAGTTTTCTGTTCTGATAAGAGAAATGGTACTCACTCAAATGGATAAACTGCATCAGTTAGTGCATTTCTTTGTTATAATGATAGTGGATGATATTAATTTGATGCTAAAGAAAGCCATGCACTTGACATTGATCTGTCACTTTTACATTGAGAGAGGAAGTGTCAATTCTTTGGCCATCTCTCACCTTACCTTATATAGGCTGATGACATTCTCATAATATGTGATACAGATAATAGACAGGTTGAGTATATAGAAATCATCCATCTTTGGTTTTGGCCTTCTCTAGACTTTATATAAATCTGGAGAAAAGTTTCCTCTTTCCTGAAGTTCAGAAACTTAAGAGCTGGCTGCTAATTTGGGAAGTAATATTGGATCTTTACCTAACTATGTACTTAAGCATTTGCCTTTTGTGTGGCCTTTAAATGAGCGTACATCTGTAGTGGAGTCGCTGAAAAGGTGGAGAAGAAGCGGTAATTGAAAAAGGCAATCCTTATGTTATGTGGGAGACTGACTTTAATAAACAGCGTGATGGATGCTTCCCCAAACTATGCAATGTCTTTATTCCTATGCCAGCATGGATAGAGGAAAACAGGGCTAGAAGAAATTTCTTATGGGAAGGGAACAAAGAGAAAAGTAATTCTATCTATACAGTCTCCCTATGAAAGCTATTATTTATGTTGGTACCTAAGTTAGTGAGCATGAGTTGGTTGTTCACAGGTTGCAATATGTAGAAGCTTTACTATCTAAGATCTTAGATTGCATTTTTGACACACATGGTCTTTCAGATGACAAATAATTTAATTTGTGAACTATCTATTTTTGTTTGGCTTAAATATATTTGAGAAATTTATTCAAAGAAAAAAATAACATTGCAGATTGTGGCATCCATCTTCGCTTATGTTCATGCAAAATTTGGACTTAGGCGGTGGAAATTCTGTATTAGCAGTTGCAGAAGGTTGCCAGGTAATGTTTCTATGTTATTTTATCTCTTATGTTGGAATCATGCAGAGAATGTGTTGTTCTTTGCTGATTCATTTATTCTCTGCACTCCATACTGGCTGCAGCTGACAATATGGGACTTGCGAATGAAAGAAAAGGGTGGTTGTGTGCGTCGAATCTGTGGATCTGTAGGAGATAACTTGTATGCAGTCTGTAATTCTTCAAAAGGTACTATTGCAGCAGGTGGAGCTGATCGCACTGTGACTGTCTATGATCCTCGCAGGTTATCTCCTCATAAGGCTTTACTTTGCTTAAAGTGGTTGTTCTAGTGTTGATCTTACAGTGTGCTTGTGTACTTGATCAAATTTCAGAGATAACTTGGAATATATTATGTTAAAGAATTTGTTCTCGTCTGTTATCTCATATATTTCTCGTCTTGTGCATTCTTTTGAAAGGAATATTGCCAGTTCTAGCATTAGGATATGCTCACACTTTCATATTATATTGAAATCTACAATTTTCTCAGCTTTCTATGTTTGCTTCAGAGTCTCGATGGGTAACATAGTTCCCGGCAGATTTGATTGTGTAAGAGGGTTGATTTATTTTCCTAACACACTAATATAAATATACATTTCTATTACAGGTGGTCAGCAGTGTCGAGATGGCTAAACTGCTCTAAGTATGAGGTCAATCTTGTCCTCCCCCCCTCTCTCTCTCTCACACACACACACATATACACACATTTATTTATATATTAGTAGTTGTTTTCTGTCAATAGGGTATCAAAAGAATTTCTAAAATGAAGTCCAGCCAATAGTATCCTTGTCTCAAGTGAGGCCACAATTGAAGTTGTCTGGTCAAAATTTTCTTTCATCTCATTTTTTCGTTACTTAAATCTCAAGTAACATTCTTTTTGGGTTCTTTTTCCTTATCCTTGCTGTGCATCTTTTCTTTCATGATTCTTTTATTACGCCTATGCTTTGTGTTATAATTACTATAATGTCTCATGCTGCTACAGATAACTGGACTTGCTTTCTCTTCCATTGATCCTGAATATGTCTATGTACAAGGAGTTGACTACGAGGTGACTATTTCACAACTAACCTTTTATAGTTTTCATAAATCTTAAATAGAGAATCTGAGTTTCATCTTTACTCCAGCATATATCCTCCCTTCCATAAAATGCAGTACTCCCTAGATCCAACATTGATATAAAATTTCAGCACAGCTACTAGACATTTACGTGAATCTTAAATAGACTTAAATAGAGAATCTGAGTTTCATCTTTACTCCATCACATATCCCTCCTTCGATAAAATGTAGTATTACCTATATCCAACCTTGACGTAAAACTTCAGCATAGTTACTAAACACTCCTTGAAAGGATGTTCAAACTCTTTTTTCGTTATTCCAACTTGTAACCTCATTTCCTTTAAACATAGTTCTTCCTGTTAAAATTCAAAATTGCTGTAGTTTTTAAGCGTGGCAGACAACTCCTACCAAAATTAGGTATTTTCCCTCTTTCTTTCTCTCCAGGACTCTGAAGTTCATTTGAATGATGGAAGTCAATATCTCCCCCTACATGGTAGATTACATGTTCATCTACTATGATTACAATGTTATTAGTTATTAGTAAAAGCATAAAGCAAAAGCAAATTTCTCAAAAAGTAAAAGGACAAAGCAAACTGTACATGTGATACCTGGTTCTTGCAATTTAGTTTTTCCCTTCTGCAGATTTTTTTTCCCTTTTCATATTTAACATTACCATTCACTATTGCCAGTTTTGAAACATCAGTCTGAACATAGTGATCCCCGGGGGTCTATTGCCCTGTGAAATGATACTGACGTCATCGATTTTTTGTAGTTTTGAGGGCTAAAATGACAATGTTTATAACTTGAGAATTTAAAAGGCTTTGTACCACATCTATCTAGGCTTTCATTTTAATTCCATGCTATACGTGGTGCATTTGGACTTTTGTTCCTCATCACAACCATAATTCAAGTTGTGATCAATTTGGTTCTTTATACCTTTCATTTTTCTCCTTTTTCTTCGGATATTTGAGAGTCATTAGTTTGAACTGCAGGTATGACCTGCAAGGATTAGACAAACCTATATACTTCCTGTGACTCTGTTGTTTGATGACAGATTTGATATATACTTCTTCACAGGTCGTCTGTGGACGATGGCGTGAAAGCAAGAAAATATTTTCGTATCGAGGAGATTCTAATTGGCTCGGATTTAGCAAGGTAAGAACAAAGTTTAAGTGTACTATGCAAATTATCCGATCCAGTTGGCTAGTTTGCTGTAAATAACTTCCACCTATGCAATTCCGTCAATGGAAATCTCAAGTTCGAAACCCCTTGCCAGTGAAAGCAAGGGGTTTGCCTTTTGGGTCGAGCTCGTCGCACCGGGCTTGCCTGGTGCGGGTTACCTCTCCTATGTGGTTTGCGAGCTATTGCATAGGAACGGGGGTTTTACCCTGTGCGCACCCAAAGGTAGTGGCTGCAGGTTTCCCTCGTCATCAACAAAAAAAAAACCCTAACATTCTTGTAATTCCACCTCCATTTAATTCATCCAATTGTTATTTTTTGACAGTGTTCAGACAGGGATGTCTTGGGGGGTTGGTCCGACTCAGGTAGCATATTTGTCGCTGATATTCGTGCAGTGAACGGATTTCACCTATCAAATGACTTAGATGTCCCTGCTGCAACCAGTTTATTTTAATTTGTTTTTAGGGCGGGGCAGGGCGTATGCCTTAGAATTTGAGGTGTAAGCCCCCAACGTTAAATTTAACTTTTGTTGTTTTGAAGTATTTTTGCTATAGATCATGTTTTCTTTATCCGTTTATTAAGTTTGAAATGGTACTTATTATAAGTTTATAATGAATGAGCCAACACAACAAGTTCTTTCTTTTTATTTTATTTTTGTAATTTCCTATCAAGAATTTTGTCAAAATTATTCTCTTTGGATATGAAAATGTAATACTTTCAATTATTATAAAATTTCTGCAAATTGAACGAGTCAATTTAGATGAATCTTTCAAAGGTCAAGATATGTATGTAGGCATTGAGGAGACAAGATCAACTTGTAATTAAGCTATTTATTATCTTCTCAATTATTTTTGGACCCTATAAAAAGTTTATAGAGTTCCAATAGGGTGGGTCCACCCCCAAAATAAAACTTTTGGACAATACTTAATATGGACCTACCTTTATCTAGACTAACCTCTCCAATGCCTATGGAATTGTACCACCTCACCACTCCAAAACCCTAACTACCAAAATCAAGGGGAAAAAAAAATACTACTATTAAATTAAGTAGATAACGTAAGGGTGTGACTTAGTGATTGATGGATTAGAATTATTAAACTTTAAAATTACATCGGTAACTTTTTCCTATTTATCCAAGCTTTAGTGATTAGAGTTTCACTCCGTATCTATGTCGATATCATGATTTAATTGAGGAGTGTTCAAGTTGACCTGAACACCAAAATTATAAGAAAATGGATAGGTCACTTAATTTATTTCTTTAATTTTTATGTTCCACTATTCCAATAAATGCAAGTTGCAATCAAGGGGTTTTTTGATAGTGACAAAAAATCAGTTTTGGAACAAAACTCAGTAAAAAAGTAGGGATTTAGTGATGGAACTATATCCTAATATTTTAGACTGTGGACCCTAGAGTTATGGGACTTTGCAAAATCACATGCTTTGTGCTTCTTCCTTCTTTATAGTTTTTTGTATAAATCTAATTTAGCAGTAGCTCAATTTTTAATGACTTTTTTTTGTTCATTTTTATTTGCTCATTTTATACTAAAAATAAATGTTCATTTCACTTGTTTAGCTTTTAAAAAATTGTTATCTTATATCAATTTTATCTTAATTATTAAGTATTATTTTTAGATGCATTTTTCAAAATACATATCATTTTGTTAATTACTTCTTAAGGGGTTTGTCAAATCGAATATGAATAAATAAAAATAAATTAATGAAATGTTACTAGTAAAGGCAAAACAAATAAAAGTGAATTTGATTTTCATGGCTAAAAGTTCACTTAATTATCTTACTTTTCAATCCCCTAAAAAATGTGGTTTAAGGACAGGTAATATATTATGGGCTCGTTTGGTGTGAAGGATAATACCAAATAGTCCTGAAATTAAATTATAGTACCACTTAATTTGTTGTTTGGTTGGCAAGTGCGGGATAACTTATCCCGGGATTAATAATTAGTATCAGGATAAGTTATCCCTCCCTTTGGGTGGTATAGTAATTCCGGGATAAAATAAGTAAATGACAAAAATGTCTCTTTCAACCCTTTTGTTACATCACTTTTTACATTCATGAAGGGTATTTTTGTAAACAAATAAATTGTTCTTAAAATTTATTATTTTGAATACAACAAACCAAACACTCAATAAAAAATAATTTATCATAACTTATCTCATCATAATTTATTTCATCATAATTAATTCCATCACTACTTGAATTCAAATCAAACGACCCCTATGAGTATAATTATAATATAAAGGAAACTTTTGGAAAAGTGAAACTTGAAGCACAAGTTTTGGCACTTTTTTTATGGATATTACTAGTTAATTATTAGGGATCCTAATTATTAATCAATTAACTCCTGATTTTGACTAGTTGATTTTCTGGAGAAAAATAACACCTCAAAACTACCCCATAGACAAATAGCAGCAAAACCCCTACTTCCTCCGTTTAAAAAAGAATGGTTTAATTTCTCTTTTAATCTATTTCAAAAAAAATGACTCATTTCCTTTTTTGGCAATACTTTAACTTCAACTGTCCACGTGATAAGTTTAAGACCACAAGATTAAAGGATATTTTGGTACATTTGACATAACTTTAATTTATAACCACAAAATTAAAAAGTCTTCTTTCTTTCTTAAACTTCGTTCTAAGTTAAATTAGGTCATTCTTTTTGTAACGGAGGGAGTAATATTTATTTCAAAATATACAAGGAACAAATCTTCTTGCAATAATATTGATAAAAGAAAAAAAAATAGAAGATATTCATTTCTCCGACTATTAGGATCGCTTGGTTGATGGAATAAGAAATTTAGAATTTTGAGATAAATTGTGAAATTATTGTTTTTCATATTTGGTACAATTTTTTATACCATAATTATACCTATTTCTATACCATATTTTATATGGGACAACAATTTCTAGATTACTAAAATGAAACAACAAAATACTCCCTCTGTTCCATTTCATATGAGGTAGTTTGACTCGGTACGGAGTTTAAGAAAGAAATGAAGACTTTTAGAACTTGTAAAGTAAAATGAATGATAGAAATTTGTGTGGTTATAACTCATTTCATTAAAGATAAAATGAACATTTTACAGCTAAATTGTTGTTTAATACGTATAGAATTGTGTCATTCTTTTTTAGATATTGGGACAAAGGGAGTAATACATTTGCCTTTTTCGATGCTTTCTCCCAACGTTTTATAAGAAAAGTCCAATTAAACTAAACACATGTTTTATGTATATCTCATTTTTAATCCAACATAATCTAATATTTATCGATAAATATATATTTACTAAAGAAAATCCTATCATTATTTAATTTTTGTATTATAATTTTGAGATAACTTGCCAGTAATCAACTCTTTTTAAAAGGGATAAGAGATGCATATTGATATATCCTCTTAGACATGTGGATATGTTTAATTGAAATGTTATAATCTTTTTAATCTAATAAATAATAATTAATTGTGATTCCATGCTTCTTAAGCTTATGACATATCCCTATAATAATTCTGATATATCAAAATAGTTGAGACTTGAGAGGACGGAACACCACAATATTATAACATGACCCCACCTAAGTTGGCCATTTAATGTACTCATTTTATTCAATTATGGCAACAACTTGATAGTTCAATTATTCACAAATTCTTATGACATTCTACCATATTATCTTTGGTGATGGTGAGATTTTTCTAATATCTTAAACCATTAAAATATTTTATACATTTTTGCGTTGCACGATGAACTTAATTATTAAAAAATAGCTTCGAGAAGAAGACCCCAAACCTACTAACTATATATAATATAAATTCATGATATCTATAATATAAATTTCTTTCGTTACAATTAATTCTTTGTTTCGATGTGATTAATAAGATGTGGATCTTTCATGTATCTTAATGTGCATAATGTATAATGATATGATGTGAAGAAGAGTTGAACTTTAAAATTAAAAATAAATATTCCTACATATTTTAGTTTTGATGATAAAGTTATCTAATATTCGTTGTTAGTTGGAGAGAATTGAAATGTTATGAAATTAGTTGAGATGCATATAAGTTGATCCGAACACCATCACGATTATAAAAAAAAATAAAAATAGATGACAACTATTGTCTTTGTTGAAGTAGGAAAATAGAAAGTGACAATAGGTCCCATTGCTGGATTCCATCTTGGATTATGAGATCACAATGTGAAGTTTATATGAATGGTTCATATTGCTTGCTAAGAAAACATGGGGTATAATTATTAATTAAGCTACCGATTAAAGTAATTATCGGGATTTTTTCCGATTATTCTCAGAAAATAGTTTGTCTCATGTCTTTTTCCTTTTTAAACTCTTTAAAGATGCACTTCTATATTACTTTTTAAAACAGGTAATATGAATTGGAAAGGTATTCAGTGATAACTAGTTAAGTGTATGTGCTTTTAGTTTGGTTGTTAGTATTATATGTTCATGATTCTAATTTACTTTGGTTGTTAATATTATAAATATGGGTGTCTTATTACATATTTTCAACGTAGTGATAGATACATTCAATGTGTAGAGAGATATATTCAATGTACAAAAATACAAGAGTTATTGAGTTATTTAATAAAGTTTTCTACCTCCTATTTGTAGATTATAAAATCATTGTTGGATCTTTCACTTGTGCTTATTACCTTGAGTAATTTTATTTCCTTCAAATTGGTATCAGAGCTTGTGTGAGATCTTTATAAAAACCTTGTGTGAGATCTGATAAAAGCCTTGTACTGTGAGATCCTATTAAAGCCTTGTGTGAGATCTGATAAAAGCCTTATACTGTGAGATCCTATTAAAGCCTCATGTGAGATCTGACATATACAAAAGAATATGAGTATTTCATATTTACCCGAATGTCCCATTTTTGTGTTTGATGGCAAAAATAATTTTGAGAGTTGGTATCAACATATGATGAATTTTATCAAAATTGTTGGACAATGGTCCATTAATGATATTAGATTCGTGGATGCCCCAGAGGCCACAACATTGGCTGGTGAATTTGCAAAATAATTGGAGAAAAGTAGAAAATTGGATTATAAGGCATGATTTTATCTTGATAGAAAGGTTGAATTGCATGTATATAATAAAATTTTAAGAAGGCTTAGACAATTTTAACAAAAACACATTGACGTGTTACAAATGTGAAGAGAGAAAAACTTCAAGAACTTTGGAAACAGTTTGAGTTGGCCCAGATGAAACCAACATAATCAATCAAAGGTTTCTTTATGAGATTCAAAGAAATGGTCGATGGTTTAGAATCAATGGAAAAGTATTAGAAGAAGTTAAAATTATTTAAAAAATATTAAATTTTCTCAGTTAAGAGTTTCAGATAATAAGACAGATGTTGAGTCTATCTGAAATCTGAATACCTTAAAGCTTGATGATCTAGAAGGTGAATTGGTGACATATGAGATGTTCTTGAATCAACAAATGATAAAAATATTTGATGAAGCATTGCAAACAAAGGTGAGTCAATCTAAGTCAAAAGAAGAGATATCAAACTGAGTTAAGACAAATCAAAGATGTCAAAATCTCAAAGGTACATGACGAGGAAATATAGATGTGATAGTGGAGGAGGAGGATCAAAGAAAGGATGATAAAGAAGAGACATTGAGTTTGGTAGAAATAAATGAAGAAAAGATGATCAATTAAGAGAAAAAGAAGAATCATCAAATTAGACAAAAATATATGAAAAAGATCAGAGTTTAGAAATTGTAGAGAAAGGAAGGAAAGGTAGAAGTAATTTTCACTGCGGTATGGATGTCTTTGATTGGAAACAGGACTCCAATAGTGGTCAATCTAATAAGTCAACAATTGTTGGGATGACAAAAGAATAATTTGGTTGAAACTGATGTTCCTTCGATAAAGACTAGTAATTCAAGCCATGAGACATATAATAAACATGACTAGTCTATACAAAGTGAAGGTATTAGAAAAGAAATTGAAATACTCACTGTTGTCTCACAAAAAAAATTCTTTGAAGCTTTTGAAGATGATGCTAGTGACAAAGGAAGAAAAAGTGTTCACCAAGAGCAACTTTTTAATGATCTAACCAAAATTGAAGAAAAAACAATTGAAGTTCTAGATCCGCAATTGAAGTGCATGACTATGACTAGTGAAAATACAATCAACTCTAAATCATTATTCAAAATTATAGATTTTGAAGAGCATGAAAAATTATTTATTGAAGAACTTACTTTACCACATACACAATCAACTGAAGTCGAATGGACATACAAAATCAAGTACAAATCAATTGGATAAGTAGATGATTTTACGATAAGAAAAGTCAAAAATTTAGGTGAATTCTCATCGAGGTTCCGCAGACGTAAGAAGAGTCAAATTGCAAGAGATTAAAAGACAATATGAGTTAACCCAAATACAATCAACTAAGTCCGTCAAAGAAGTTTTTACAAGAGTTATTAATATTGTCAACAATATGAGAACTAATGGAGAAGACTTCGATCTTGTTAAAATTGTTAAAAAAGTATTATGATCATTGAGTACAAAATTTCACACAAAAAATACAGCTCTTGAGGCAACCAAATATCTTAGCACTTTGACACTTGATGATTTAGAAGGGAAATTTATGACACACAAGATGTCCTTGAATCAACAAACGATAGAAAAACTTAATGAAGTGTTGCAAGCAAAGGTAAATCGACCTAATCTAAAGGAAGAGATATCAAACTTGACTAAAACAAATCAAAGAGTTCAAAATTTCATAGGTAGAGGACAAGGGAACAAAGGAAATTTTTGAGGCCGTGGTAAATGTAATTATTCTTACCAACAGAGTAATAATAACAATTTTAGAAAGGAACGATAAAATAATAAAAATTTTCAGAGACGTGACAAATCAACAGTTCAGTGTCATAATTTTAGAAAAATTGGACACTGTCAAAGAGAGTTGGTTTAAAAAATCTGAAAATAGAAAAGTATATGCAAATTGGCTAAAAATTATTGGAGATAAACAAGAGACTTTATTATTTTCTAGCTCAGAAATAGAAGAAAATAAAAGAAATGAATGGTTTTTAGATTCTGGTTATATCAATCATATATCTGGGATAAAAAATTATTTGTTGATCTAGATGAATCATTTAGAGCTACTGTAAGACTTGGTAATAACTCTAAAGTGTGTTGTTGGAAAAAGGAAAAATTTCAATTACTTCAAAAAATGATTTTCTCACTCTGTATCTGATGTTTATTATGTTTATCATAATTTGTTGAGCTTAGGACAACTGACAGAAAAAGAATATGACTTGCGATTTAAGTATGAAATTGACACTATTAGCGATGATAAATTAGGATTAATTGCAACAGTAAAAATGAATCAAATTCGTTTGTGGCCTCGTTATGAAAAGTTATTTGTTAATGAAAGAATAAGACTCTTATGAAAAGTCATCTGATAATAAAAGAACATTACTTTTATGAAAAGTCATTTGTTCATGAAAGAACATGACTTTTATGAAAGTCATCTCTTAAGTTCTATAAATATAAAGATTCTCTAGAAATAACCTAAGAAAAATCTGCATGTATAAACAAAGCGTTTTGTTGTATCCTGAAGGGACTTGATTGTATTTTCTCCAATATGTATATGTGCAATATATTTTTAAAGAAAGTGATTACACGTCTCATAGCCAACTTCTTCTTCATCATATTTCTTATAATTATTTTTTCTAATAGTATTGTGTGTATGTTATATTATTAAACTCAATTAAAAAGTAATTTAATACTTTTAAGGTAAAAAGTGTACTTAAAAGGAACATGATGGTATTGATACAGGAAAATATACTCTAAACAATAAGATAAAGGAAAAACAAACTACATTATATATGAGTATTAATAATACAACACAACTATAACAAACTAATAACGTAAAGAATTATGGTAAAATCGAAGATGACAAACTAAAGTTGTGATAGAAGAAAACTGAAAGTCATCTACCAAGAAACTTCACAACGTATATAAATTGATATATAAATAAACTATTCAAAATCTTGATGAGTGAATTATTCCCCAAATGAGTAATTTACCAATCCCTTATATCTAAAAGTATTTCAAAACAAGAATAACATACTCAGTGAAATTTCACAAAGTAAGAAATGAAGAAGGGAGAGTATACGTAAATCTTATTACTACCTCATGGGGTATAGAAGTTATTTTCGAACGACCCTTGGCTTAAGTGTACCTAATCCAAGCAAAAGAAGAAGAAAATAATGAAGAAAACATAGTTAAAAAGAAAAGTAGTGTAAATTTTACGGGAGAAAAACAATGACAACAACAAAATAATGGGATAACACAAAGCAATAACAACACAACTATAAAGACATGACTAATCCTACTTCCGACTCTAAACCTTCACAAGGGTAAGCAACACTCTAGGACACCTACTAGCCTTTTATCCTAATACGCGATTCACTCCTATCTATTTAAAGTTATGTCCTCGATAATATTAAGTTGCACCATGTCCCGTATAATCAACTCTTCTCAATACTTTCTCGGCCTTCAAAATCTTGTATTGTGCACTTGGCCAAATAAATCAAGTTATTTATAGGAGGATAAGTATATTATTTGTAGAGGTAGAGTCAAGATTTAAATTTCTCTTTTAAGTTAGTGTTTGAAATTTTAATTTTCTCTTAAGTTAGTAGTTTTTATTAATAGTTTATACATATTTATTATGTTGGTACTTGGATTTATTGTGCAAATTTAGAACTTAAATCTTCTTTTAAAAAAAACGAAATATTTGTGTTTCAATCTAAATACTTATTTTAATCATTTTATTTTTCAATTGTATCTTATTACAATTTGCAACATATTCATCAACACATTATATTTATTAAAATAAATATATAATTAAAATTAAAATTATTGGAGTAGAATTCCATTTGACATTATCCAACTCTGAAAATGCTAGAATTAGAGGTTGTACTTCTAGAGAATTCTAGCGGACCCAGTCCCCTTACGCGCCAATATAGACATATCTCTTTGACAACTGACAACACTCACGCTTTCACCATACATTTTGGGTCCAAATTAACATCAATTTTTATTTTTATTTATATTATTTCAAAATTATATAAAAATAATATACATAATCATAATAAATATTTTTTTATTATCTCACTTTATGTGATGAGCGAATTATTCTTTGATTGTATTTTTTTTATACATGTATTAGTATTAATTATTGTAACTTGTACTATTTTTATAGTTTTTAAAATATATAATTTTGAAAAATTAAAATATTAAGTTGAGTAGGATAGGGGAAGTAAAATACAAGTTTTGTGCATTTATTTGATTTGACAAAACGTGTGACGTAAGTATTTTCACTATCGTTGTATTATAGTGATGAATACTTGGTCTTCTGCTTGTGCATCCACGACGACCTCTTCTTCTTTCTTTTTTCTTTTCTTTTTTTGGATTTAAAAGAAATGGATTAAGTTCCTTTTTTATATATTATTTTTAGCACAAAATGTGCTTTTAATTTGAATGCTACTTATAGTAGTGACGTACACTAGATAACTTGAGGAAAGAAACAGGTAGATGATAATGAGAAAGAGCGCCGCATTAAGACAAGGGGAATACATCATGTTAAAGAGTGAAGAATAGTTCTCGTCTTATGTAAAATAATTAATTACATTTTGAGGTGATGATGAGAAATAAAAAAGAAATCAATGAGACGATTCAGTTGATTGTTATTAAATGAATTAATATGACATAAGTCCTCAATTATTTATGCAATTAAATTTGAAGAAAAAATTTCCTAGGAAACATTTTTAATATTTTACCTTGAAACATTTATCATTATTCCAGATGGATTTTACAATTAAGATAACTTAATTATCAAGTTTGAGGCAGAATAACTAATTTTAATATGAAGTGAATAATCTGCTATTCTCTCTGAGATTAGTATTTTATTTTAAGGTATTAGATTCAACTTTGTTAATGGTAAATTAAACACTCTCATTTCTTAATTAAAAAATAAATTTGGTTTTTACATCAATTACATGATGACTAATACGCAAGACTCTGTCTCATTTGAGACGTAAGATAATCAATTAGGTTTATATTATTTTCGATTAGATGACAAACATGTCACTATTAGAATATGTTTAGTTACGTAATTTCTTAATTATGGTAAGGTAAGATGATGACGTTGAGTCGAATAATTAGAAGTATTAACACCGCCAATTATATATTATACTTTCTTTCTTAATCATGTTTATTTAATATTATCTCTCCTATTCATTTTACTTGTAATGGTATATGCTCTTTAAAAAATAATTAATTTTGTTAAATTATTAAATTATTTTATTTATTTTTTAATTTCAATATAATGCTACTAATTATTTTCATCATATTAATCTTTTTAAATATTTATTTGGTAAGTGTAAGGTCGAAACTAATATACAATTAATTATTCCCTCTTATTTTAATTGTTATTTTAGGTCTTTCATATTTATTAAAAAATAATTATAAGAAAATGTGTAATTTACTAAATTATTCATATTCTTACTAATTTACTTTTATATATACTTTCTCCCTTTCAAATTATATGACCATATTTGACTTGATAAAAAATTAAAAAGGAATAACAGACTTTTGAAATTTATGGTCTAAAAATAATCTTAGATATTTGTTTGACTCTAAAGTGAAAATGTTACATTTTTTGGGAGAAATTAAAAAGAAATATGCGTTGTATAAATTAGGATCGAGGGGAAAAGTACACATTAAAATATAGTTTCTAGGCTACATGAAATCACTTGACTAAATAGCGATAAATTTGAAAGAAAACAATTACTAATATGATCTTTTTATTAGGTAAAAAACGCCACTTATTTAAATCAAAATAAAATGGTAAAAATAGCACTTTTATATTGGAACACCGGGCCAGAGGGAGTACTTCTATAATATAAAGAATATAATTGAAAATAATTCTCAATGATACTCTTGAATCCTTAAAGTGACTATTTTGAGCTAAAATGATAACGAAAATAGCACAACACATTATGAGGGTATCTCTAATCTTACACTTTATTTTACTTTTTATAAATATAGAGTTATTTATTTTTTCAGACTACCAACTTCAATTAAATTCTCTAACTTACTTTTTAAGAAAAAAAAAATTATCTCTCCTCAATATTATATTATTATTATTATTATTATTATTATTATTATTTCTATTATTTTTTCTTGCATAATATAAGTTTGTCCTTTATTTCAAAATAATCACCCTATATAATTTTCATGTAAATACATTATTATTATTTTCAAACTTTTTATTTAATATAAAATTATATTTATTCTAAAATTTTAAAGAACAACTACGAATAATTGAAAAAAGAAATCAACAAGCACAATCGTAATCACAAGTACAATAATTCTCTAGATCATACACTAATTTTTTTCTGAATATTGTTAAATGTGAAAATGACCTACCGAATTACTAAATTATTGTTGTGATTTTTAAAAATATTATGTTATGTATTACATTGTCTTTAAATTATTATGTTATGTATTGTATTTTAAAATTAAATTTTTCATCTTATCATTTAAATTTTGTGCATTCTTCTTAGTGAAAATTAATAATAATACTATCAAATTATCACTAAAGTGACGAAAATTGTAAAAAATATTTGAAATATTATTAATTCGGGATGAAAGTAGTATATATTAAATAATATATTTTTTAAAATGTTGTATCACATTTAAAAAGAATTACAAATGTTAAAAATTTAATTAATAGCCTTATATGAAAAATAATAGAAATAATATTAAAATAATGAAAAAGTGAAATAGAGAGGATGAATCTATAGAACTACTATCCACCTCTCTATAAATAGAGAATAGAGAGATTTTTAGAGTGTGGTTGGAAACCCAATTCTCTATTTTTTACGCTCCAAATATAGAAAAAATAAAGTGTGGTTAGAAATGGTCTGAATATGTCATAATTTTTTAAATCAGTTATTTATACTAATAAACATGACAATTAAAATGAATCGGAAGAATACTCCTCTCGTTTTAAGAAAATGACATTTAATTTAAAGATTAAATATATATTTTTGATACTGCATCTTTCAACATTTTAAAAAAAATAAATTATGAAAGGTATGCCTAACTACATTTCTATTATCTATGTATCTTAGATTACTAGATACAGGACCCCGTGCCAGCACGAGGCCCAATATATATTATCATATTATGGAATTTGAGAAGTTATTGAAATTTTTATATGATTTTAAAAATATTTTAAATTTTTAGCTATTGTGATTTGCAGTACTTTTTTTTAACATAATTTTGAAAATAATATTTATTACTTTGTTT
>JAJOOH010004643.1:0-30183 GCA_029582605.1 Solanum gracilifrons
GTTTGAAATTTTATTTTCAACTCCCGATCAATCTCTTTAATATATTGCATTTTCGAATGATCGTAGTTTTCGGCTCGAATATCCGATGGACGCAATTTTTATTTTGATCCTTCGTATTTTCGCGAGATCTATCTGAAAAGCTCATCCCCTTTTTCCAATTTTATCATTTTTTTTATTCATATAATTAAACTGATTTAGAAGAATTTTTTCGAAAAATCGGCTCGATCAAACCGCCTTGCGGCAGTTTGGTTGCGTAGATAACGAAAAAATACGCGGATTCAAAAAATAAATCGCCTGAAACGGACATTCGAAGCCAGAGTTATGGCCGTTTGAAATTTTATTTTCAACTCCCGATCAATCTCTTTAATATATTGCATTTTCGAATGATCGTAGTTTTCGGCTCGAATATCCGATGGACGCAATTTTTATTTTGATCCTTCGTATTTTCGCGAGATCTATCTGAAAAGCTCATCCCCTTTTTCCAATTTTATCATTTTTTTTATTCATATAATTAAACTGATTTAGAAGAATTTTTTCGAAAAATCGGCTCGATCAAACCGCCTTGCGGCAGTTTGGTTGCGTAGATAACGAAAAAATACGCGGATTCAAAAAATAAATCGCCTGAAACGGACATTCGAAGCCAGAGTTATGGCCGTTTGACATTTTATTTTCAACTCCCGATCAATCTCTTTAATATATTGCATTTTCGAATGATCGTAGTTTTCGGCTCAAATATCCGATGGACGCAATTTTATTTTTGACCCTTCGTATTTTCACGAGATCTATCTGAAAAGCTCATCCCCTTTAACCAATTTTATCATTTTTTTATTCATATAATTACACTGACTTAGAATACATTTTTCAAAAAATCGGCTCGATCAAACCGCCTTACGGCAGTTTGGTAGCGTAGATAACGAAAAAATACGCGGATTCAAAAAAAAATCGTCCCGATCAATCTCTTTAATAAATTGCATTTTTGAATGATCGTATTTTTCGGCTCGAATATCCGATGGACGAAATCTTTTGTTTGATCCTTCGTATTTTCATGAGATCTATCTGAAAAGCTCATCTCCTTTATCCAATCTTATCATTTTTTTATTCATATAATTAAACTGATTTAGAAGATGTTTTTCAAAAAATCAGCTTGATCAAACCGCCTTACGGCAATTTGGTTGCGTAGATAATGAAATAATACGCGGATTCAAAAAAAAATCGCCTGAAACGGACATTCGAAGCCAGTGTTATGGCCGTTTGAAATTTTATTTTCAACTGCCTATCAATTTCTTTAATATATTGCATTTTCGAATGATCGTAGTTTTCTGCTCGAATATCCGATGGACACAATTTTTTTTTTGATCTTTCGTATTTTCATGAGAACTATCTGAAAATCTCGTCCCCTTTATCCAATTTTTTTTTTATTCATATAATTACACTTATTTAGAAGACGTTTTTCAAAAAATCGGCTCGATCAAACCGCCTTTAGGCGGTTTGGTTGCGTAGATAACGAAAAAATACGCGGATTCAAAAAAAAAATCGCCTGAAACGGACATTTGAAGCCAGAGTTATGGCCGTTTGAAATTTTATTTTCAACTTCCGATCAATTTCTTTAGTATATTGCATTTTCGAATGATCGTAGTTTTCGACTCGAATATCCGATGGACGCAATTTTTATTTTGATCCTTCGTATTTTCACGAGACCTATTTGTAAAGCTCATCCCCTTTTTCTAATTTTATCATTTTTTTTATTCATATAATTAAACTGATTTAGAAGACGTTTTTCAAAAAATCTGCTCGATAAAACCGCCTTACGACAGTTTGGTTGCGTAGATAACGAAAAAATACGCAGATTCAAAAAAAATATCGCCTGAAACGGACATTCTAAGCTAGAGTTATGGCCGTTTGAAATTTTATTTTCAACTCCCGATCAATCTCTTTAATATATTGCATTTTCGAATGATCGTAGTTTTTGGCTCGAATATCCGATGGACGGAATTTATTTTTTTATCCTTAGAATTTTCCCGAGATCTATTTGAAAAGCTCGTCCCCTTTATCCAATTTTATAATTTTTTTATTCATATAATTATACTGATTGAGAAGACGTTTGTCGAAAAATTAGCTCAATCAAACCGTCTTACGGCAGTTTGGTTGCGTAGATAACGAAAAACTACGCGGATTCAAAAAAAAAATCGCCTGAAATGGACATTCGAAGCTAGAGTTATGGCCGTTTGAAATTTTATTTTCAACTCCCGATCAATATATTGCATTTTTGAATGATCGTAGTTTTCGGCTTGAATATCCGATGGACGCAATTTTTTTTTTGATCCTTCGTATTTTCACGAGATCTATCTGAAAAGCTCATCCCCTTTTTCCAATTTTATCATTTTTTTTATTCATATAATTAAATTGATTTAGAAGACGTTTTTCGAAAAATCGGCTCTATCAAACCGCCTTACGGCTGTTTGGTTGCGTAGATAACGAAAAAATACGCGGATTTAAAAAAAAAATCGCCTGAAACAGACAGTCGAAGCAAGAGTTATGACCGTTTGAAATTTTATTTTCAACTCCCGATCAATCTCTTTAATATATTGCATTTTTGAATGATCGTAGTTTTCGGCTCGATTATCCGATGGACGCAATTTTTTTTTCGATCCTTCGTATTTTCACGATTTTCATGTGCTTTAGTCCATGTAATTTTTTGTGATCTGGAATTCCGATATCATTTTTGCTAATATTATTTGTGTACGTCCATTAAGACCTAAGCTATAGATCCAGTTACCGTCACGGACCAAATTTCCAATTTTGTAGATCAAATGATCCCCAGAGCAGGTAAACCCCTTATTTTGCCGATATTCGTGTGCTATAGTTCGTGGACTATTTGGTGATATGAAATTCCGACATAATTTTTGCTAAAATTTTTCGTGGACGTCCGTTAAGACCTTAGCTATATAGCCAGTTAGCCCTCACGGCCAAAACATCTCATTTTGATGGTCAAATTTGCCCAGAGCAAGCAAACCCCCCTATTTTACCGATTTTCGTGTCCTATAGACCATTGACTTTCTGGTGATCTAAAATTCCGACATAACTTTTGCCAAAAATTTTCGTGTACGTCCGTTAAGGACCTTAGCTATGGAGCAAGTTAACCCTCACGTCCAACACATCCCATTTTCCAGGTCAAACGACCCCCAGATCAGGTAAACCCCCTATTTTACCGATTTTCATGTGCTATAGATCATGAATTTTTTGGTGATCTGTAATTCCAACATAACGTTTGCCCAAAATTTTCTTGGACGTCCATTAAGACCTTAGCTATGGAGCAAGTTAACCCTCACGGCCAAACCATACCATTTTCAAGGTCAAACGACCCCCGGATCAGGTAAACCCCCATTTTGCCGATTTTCGTGTGCTATAGTCTATGTAATTTTTGGTGATCTGGAATTCCGATCTCATTGTTGCCAATATTATTTGTGTACGTCCGTTAAGACCTAAGCTATATATCCAGTTACCGTCACGGACAAAACTTCCAATTTTGTAGGTCAAATGATCCCTAGAGAAGGTAAACCCCTCATTTTGCCGATATTCGTGTGCTATAGATCGTGGACTATTTGGTGATCTGAAATTCCGACATAATTTTTGCCAAAATTTTTCGTGGGCGTCCGTTAAGACCTTAGCTATGGAGCCAGTTAACCATCACGGCCAAAACGTCCCATTTTAAAGGTCAAATGTCCCCCAGAGCAGGTAAACCCCCCCTTTTACCGACTTTCGTGTGCTATAATCCATGAACTTTTTGGCAATCTGGAATTCCGACATAATTTTTGCCAAATATATTCGTGGACGTCTGTTAAGACTTTAGGTATGGAGCCAGTTATCTCGCATGGCAAAAACGACCCATTTTGAAGGTCAAATGTGCCCTAGACCAGGTACACCACACATTTTGCCAATTTTCGTATGCTATAGTCCATGGACGTTTTGGTTCTCTGGAATTCCAACATAACTTTTCCTAAAATTTTTCGTGGACGTCCGTTAAGACCTTAGCTTTGGAGCCAATTATCCCACATGCCCAAAACGTCCCATTTTGAAGGTCAAATGTGCCCCAGAGCAGGTAAACCCCTATTTTGCCGATTTTCGTGTGCTATAGTCCATGGACTTTTTGGTGCTCTAAAATTACGACATTTTTTTGCCAAAATTTTTTGTGGACGTTCGTTAAGACCTTAGCTATGGATCCAGTTAGTCCTCACGGCAAAAATATCCCATTTTGAAGGTCAAATGTACCACAGAGCAGGTAATCCCCTCATTTTGCTAATTTTCGTGTGATATAGTCCATGGACTTTTTAGTGATCTAGATTCTGGACCTCATTTTTGCCAAAAATTTTAGTGGACGTCCGTTAAGACCATAGCTATGGAGCTAGTTAACCCTCACGGACAAAACGTCCAATTTTCAAGGTCAAACGACCCCTAGATCAGGTAAACACCCCATTTTGCCGATTTTTTGTGCTATAGTCCACGGAATTTTGGTGAACTGAAATTCCAACATTATTGTAGCCAAAATTTTTCGTGGACGTCTGTTAAGACCTTAGCTATGGATTCAGTTAACCCTCACGGCCAAAACGACCTATTTTCAAGGTCAAACAACCCCCAGAGCAGGTAAACCCCTCATTTTGCCCATTTTTTGTGCTATAGTTCATGGACTTTTTGGTGATCTGGAATTCCGACATAATTTTAGCAAAAATTTTTCATGGACGTCTGTTAAGAACTTAGCTATGGAGCCAGTAAGCCCTCATGGCCAAAACATCCCATTTTGAAGGTCAAATGTGCCCCAAAGCAGGTAAATCCCTCATTTTGCCAATTTTCGTGTGCTATAATCCATGAAATTTTTGGTGATCTGGAATTCCGACATAATTTTTGCCCAAAATTTTCGTGGACGTCTGTTAAGAGCTTAGGTATGGAACCAAATAGGCCTCACGGTTAAAACGTTCCATTTTGAAGGTCAAATGTGCCCCAGAGCAGAAAAACCCCCTATTTTGCCTATTTTCGTGTGCTATAATCCATGGACTAAGTGGTGATCTGAATTTCCGACATAATTATTGCCAAAATTTTTCGTGGATGCCTGTTAAGAGCTTAGCTATGGAGCAAGTTAACCTTCACTGCCAGAACAACCCATTTTCAAAGTCAAACGACCCTTGGAGCAGGTAAACCCCCTATTTTGCCGATTTTCGTATGTTATAGTCCATGGACTATTTGGAGATCAGGAATTACTACATAATTTTTGCAAAAATTTTTCGTGGACGTTCGTTAAGTGCTTAGCTATGGAGCCAGTTAGCCTTCATGGAAAAAACATCCCATTCTGAAGGTCAAATTGGCCCAAGAGCAGGTAAACCCCCCATTTTGCCGATCTTTGTGTGCTATAGTCAATGGACTTTTTGGTGATCTAGAAATCCGACCTAATTTTTTATCAAAAGTATTCGTGGACGTTCGTTAAGACCTTAGTTATGGAGCTAGTTAGCCCTCACGGCCAAAACATCCCATTTTGAAGGTCAAATGTGCCCAGAGCAGGTAAACCCCCCATTTTGCCAAGTTTCGTGTGCTATAGTCTATGGTCTTTTTGATGATCTCAAATTATGACATAATTTTTGCCAAATTATTTTGTGGAAGTCCATTAAGGCCTTACCTATAGCGCCAGTTATCCCTTACGGTAAAAACGTCCCATTTTGAATGTCAAATGTGACCCAGAGCAGGTAAGCCCCCCATTTTGTCGATTTTCGTTCGCTATAGTCCATGGACTTTTTGGTGCTCTGGAATTCTGATACAGCTTTTCCCAAAAATTTTTGGGGACGTCGATTAAGACCTTATCTATGGATTTAGTTAACCCTCATGGCCAAAATGTCAAATTTTCAAGGTCAAACGACCCTCGGATCAGGCAAACCATCCATTTTTCCAATTTACGTGTGCTATAGTCCATGAAATTTTTGGTGATCTTGAATTCCTATCTCATTTTTGCCAAAAAAATTTGTGGACATCCTATAAGACCTTAGCTATGGAGCCAGTTACCCCTCACGGACAAAACGTCCCGTTTCGAAGGGAACCAGATAGGCCTCACGGTTAAAACGTCCCATTTTGAAGGTCAAATGTGCCCCAGAGCAGGAAAAACCCCTATTTTGCCAATTTTCGTGTGCTATTATCCATGGACTAACTGGTGATCTGAATTTCCGACATAATTATTGCCAAAATTTTTCGTGGATGTTCGTTAAGAGCTTAGCTATGGAGCAAGTTAACCCTCACGGCCAGAACGACCCATTTTCAAAGTCAAACGACCCTTGGAGCAGGTAAACCCTCTATTTTGCTAATTTTCGTATGTTATAGTCCATGGACTATTTGGTGATCAGAAATTACTACATAATTTTTCTAAAATTTTTTTGTGGACGTTCACTAAGTGCTTAGCTATGGAGCCAGTTAGCATTCATGGACAAAACATCCCATTCTGAAGGTCAAATTGGCCCAAGAGCAGGTAAACCCCCCATTTTGCCGATCTTTGTGTGCTATAGTCAATGGACTTTTTGGTGATCTAGAATTCCGACCTAATTTTTTGCCAAAAGTATTCGTGGACGTCCGTTAAGACTTTAGTTATGGAGCCAGTTAGCCCTCACGGCCAAAACGTCCCATTTTGAAGCTCAGATTTGCCCAAAACCAGGTAAACTCCCCATTTTGCCGATTTTCGTGTTTTATAGTCCATAGACTTTTTAGTGATCTAGAATTCCGACATAATTTTTGCCAAAATATTTCGTGGACGTGCGTTAAGACGTTAGCTATGGAGCCAGTTAGCCCTCACGGCAAAAACATTCCACTTTGAAAGTCAAATGTGCCCCGGATCAGGGAAACCCCCATTTTGCTGATTATCGTGTGCTATAGTCCATGGAATTTTTGGTGATCTAGAATTCTGACCTCATTTTTGCAAAGAGTTTGCGAGGACGTCCGTTAAGACCTTAGCTATGGATCCAGTTAGCCCTCACGGCCAATACGTCTCATTTTGAAGGTCAAATTTGGCCATAGCAGGTAAACCTCTCATTTTACCGATTTTCGTGTCCTATAGACCATTGACTTTCTGGTGATCTGAAATTCCGACATAACTTTTGCCAAAACTTTTCATGTACGTCCGTTAAGACCTTAGCTATGGAGCAAGTTAACCCTCACGTCCAAAACATCCCATTTTCAATGTCAAACGATCCCCGGATCAGGTAAACCCCCTATTTTACCGATTTTCGTGTGCTTTAGATCATGGATTTTTTGTGATCTAGAATTCCAACATAACTTTTGCCAAAATTTTCGTGGACGTCCATTAAGACCTTAGCTATGGAGCAAGTTAACCCTCATGGCCAAACCATCCCATTTTCAAGTGCAAAAGACCCCCGGATCAGGTAAACCCCCATTTTGCCGATTTTCGTGTGCTATAGTCCATGTAATTTTTGGTGATCTGGAATTCCGATCTCATTTTTGCCAAAATTATTTGTGTACGACCGTTAAGACCTTAGCTAAAGAGCCAGTTACCGTCACGGACAAAACGTCCAATTTTGTAGGTCAAATGAGCCCCAGAGCAGGTAAACCCCTCATTTTGCGGATATTCGTGTGCTAGAGTTCGTGGACTTTTTGGTGATCTGAAATTTCGACATAATTTTTACCAAAATTTTTCGTGGACATCCATTAAGACCTTAGCTATGGAGCCAGTTAAGCCGCACAGCAAAAACGACCCTATTTCAAGGTCAAACGACCCCCGGAGCAGGTAAACCCCCTATTTTGCCGATTTTAATGTTAAATAGTCCATGGACTTTTTGGTGATCTGGAATTACGATATAATTTTTAACAGAATTTTTCGTGGACGTTCGTTAAGTGCTTAGCTATGGAGCCAGTTAGCCCTCATGGCCAAAATGTCCCATTTTGAAGGTAAAATGTGCCCCAGAGCGGGTAAACCCCCCATTTTGTCAATCTTCATGTGCTATAGTCAATGGACTTTTTGGTGATCTAGAATTCCGACCTAATTTTTGCCAAAAGTTTTCATGGACGTCCGTTAAGACCTTAGTTATGGAGTTAGTTATCCCTCATGTCCAAAACGTTCCATTTTGGAGGTCAAATGTGCCCCAGAGCAGGTAAACCCTCCATTTTGGCTATTTTCGACTGCTATAGTCTATGGTCTTTTTGGTGATCTGGATTTTGACATAATTTTTGCCAAATTATTTCAAAGACGTCCATTAAGACCTTACCTATGGAGCCAGTTATCCTTCACGGCAAAAACGTCTCATTTTGAAGGTCAAATGTGACCCAGAGAAGGTAAACTCCCCATTTTGCCAATTTTCGTTTGGTATAGTCCATGGACTTTAAGGTGCTCTGGAATTCTGATATATCTTTTCCCAAAAATTTTCGTGGACGTTTGTTAATACCTTATATATTGATATAGTTAACCCTCAAGGCACAAATGTCCAATTTTCAAGGTCAAATGACCCCCGGATCAGGTAAACCACCGATGTTTCCAATTTCCGTGTGCTATAGTCCATAGAACTTTTGGTGATCGGGAATTCCGATCTCATTTTTGCCAAAAAAAATTTGTGCACGTCTTTTAAGACCTTAGCTATGAATCCAGTTAACCCTAACGGACAAAACGTCCATTTTGAAGGTCAAATGAGCGCCAAAGCAGGTAAACCCTTCATTTTTCTGATTTTCGTGTTCTATAGTCCATGGACTCTTTGGTGATCTGGAATTCCGACATAATTTTTGCCAAAATTTTTCGTGGAAGTCCGTTAAGACTTTAGCTATGGAGCCAGTTATCCCTTACGGCCAAAACGTCCCATTTTAAAGGTCCAATGTGCCTCGGATCAGGTAAACCACCCAGATTGTTGATTATCGTGTGCTATAGTCCATGGACTTTTTGGTGTTCTAGAAATCCGACCTCATTTTTGCAAAAAGTTTTGTGGACGTCTGTTAAGACCTTAGCTATGGAGACAGTTAGCCCTCACGGCCAAAACGTCCCATTTTGAAGGTCAAATGTTCCCCAGAGCAGGTAAACCCCCCATTTTGCCGATTTTCGTGTGCTATAGTCCAATGACTTTTTGGTGATCTAGAATTCCGTCATAATTTTTGCCAAAAGTTTTTGTGGACATCCGTTAAGACCTTAAATATAGAGCAAGTTAACACTCACTACCAAATCGTCCAATTTTCAAGGTCAAATGTACCCCAGAGCAAGTAAACCCCCTATTTTGCCGATTTTCGTGTTCTATTAGACCATGGACTTTTTGGTGATCTGGATTTCCGACATAATTTTTGCAAAAATGTGTCCATTAAGACCTTAGCTATGGAGCGAGTTAGCCCTCACGGAAAAAATGTCCCATTTTGAAGGTCATATGTGGCCCAGAGTATGAAAACCCCAATTTTGTCGATTTCCGGGTGCATGGACTTTTTGGTGATCTGGATTCCGACATAATTTTTGCCAAAGGTTTTTGTGGACATCCATTAAGACCTTAGATATGGAGCAAGTTAACCCTCACGGCCAATACATCCCATTTTCAAGATCAAACAACCCTTACAGCAGGTAAACCCCCCATTTTGCCGATTTTCGTGTGCTATAATCCATGGACTTTTTGGTGATCTAGAATTCTGACCTCATTTTTGCCAAAAGTTTTCAGGGATGTCCGTTAAGACCTTAGCTATGTAGCCAGTTATCCCTCATGGCAAAAAGTCCCATTTTGAAGGTCAAATTTGACCCAAAGCAAGTAAACTCCACATTTTGCCGATTTTGGTGTACTATACTACATAGACTTTCTGGTGATTTGGAATTCCGACATAACTTTTGCCAAAAAATTTTGTGGACGTCCGTTAAGACCTTAACTATGGACCAAGTTACCCCACGTCCAAAACATCCCATTTTCAAGGTCAAACGACTTCCGAATCAGGTAAACCCCCAATTTTGCCGATTTTCGTGTGCTATAGTCCATGCAATTTTAGGTGATCTGGATTTCTGACATAAATTTTCCCAAAATTTTTCGTGGACGTCCGTTAAGACCTTGGTTATGGAGCAAGTTAACCCTCACGGCAAAAACATCCCATTTTCAAGGTCCAACGACCCCCGAATCAGGTAAACCTTCATTTTGCCAATTTTCGTGTGCAATAGTCAATGGAATTTTTGGTGATCTGGAATTCCGTTCTCTTTTTTTCCAAACTTTTTTGTGGACGTCCGTTAAGACCTTAGCTATGGAGCCAGTTAGCCCTTACGGACAAAACATTCCATTTCGAAGGTCAAATGTGCCCCAGAGCAGGTAAACTTCTCATTTTGCCAATTTTCGTGTGCTATAGTCCATGGAACTTTTGGTGATCTGAATTTCTGACATAACTTTTGCCAAAAATTTTCTTAGACGTTCGTTAAGACCTTAGTTATGCAAAAAGTTAACTCTCACAAACAAAACATCCCATTTTCAAGGTCAAAGCACCCCCCGGAGCAGGTAAACCCTCTGTTTTGCCAAATTTCGTGTGCTATAGTCCACGGACTTTCTGGTGATCTAGAATTCCGACATAACTTTTGCAAAAAAAATTCGTGGACGTCAGTTAAGACCTTAGCTATGGAGCCAGTTAGCCCTCATTGCCAAAACATCCCATTTTAAAGGTCAAATGTGTCCCATTGCTGGTAAACCCCCCATTTTGTCGATTTTCATGTGCTATAATCCATGGACTTTTTGGTGATCTGGAATTCCGACATAATTTTTGCCAAAATTTTTCGTGGACGTCCGTTAAGACCTTAGGTATGGAGTCAGTTAGCCGTCACGGCAAAATCGTCCCATTTTGAAAGTCAAATGTGCCCCAATGCAGGTAAATCCCCAGTTTTTTAATTTTCGTGTGCTATAGTCTATGGACTTTTTGGTGCTCTGGAATTCCAACATAATTTTTCCCAAAAATTTTCGTGTACGTTCGTTAAGACCTTAGCTATGGAACTGGTTAACCCTCACGGCCAAAATGTCCAATTTTCAAGGTCAAACGACCCCCGGATCCGGTAAACCCCCATTTTGCCGATTTTCGTGTGCTATAGTCGACAAAATTTTTGGTGATCTGGAATTTCGATCTCATTTTTGCCAAAGTTTTTGTAGACGTCCTTTAGGACATTAAATATGGAGCCAATTAACCTTTACGGCCAAAATGTCCAAGTTCAAACGACCCCCGGATCAGGTAAACACCCATTTGGTCAATTTTCGTGTGCTATAGTTCATGGAATTTTTGGTGATTTGGAATTCCGATCTCATTTTTGCAAATTTTTTTTGTGGACGTCCGTTAAGACCTTAGCTATGGAGCCAGTTAGCCCTCATGGAGAAAACGTCCCATATTGAAGGTCAAATGAGTGCCAGAGCAGGTAAACCCCTCATTTTGATGATTTACGTGTGCTATAGTCCATGGAATTTTTGGTTATCTGGAATTCCGACATAATTTTTGCCCAAATTTTTCGTTGAAGTCCGTTAAGACCTTAGCTTAGGAACCAGTTAGCCCTCACGGTCAAAACTTCCCATTTTAAAGGTCCAATGTCCCTTGGATCAGGCAAACCCCCAATTTGTTGATTATCGTGTGCTATAGTCCATGGACTTTTGGGTCATCTAGAAATTCGACCTCAATTTTGCATAAAAATTTCCTGGACGTCCGTTAAGACCTTAGCTATGGAGTCAGTTAGCCCTCACGGACAAAACGTCCTATTTTGAAGGTCAAATGTGCCCAGGAGATGGTAAACCCCTCATTTTGCCGATTTTCGTGTGCTATAGTCCATGGAATTTTTGGTGATCTGGAATTCCGACATAACTTTGGCCAAATATTTTCGTGGAAATCCGTTAAGACCTTAGCTATGGAGCAAGTTAACCATCACGGCCAAAACGTCTCATTTTCAAGCTCAAATGTTCCCAGAGCAGGTAAACCCCCCATTTTGTCGATTTTCGTGTGGTATAGTCCGTGGACTTTTTGGTGATCTAGATTTCGAAGCTCATTTTTGTCAAAAGTTTTCGTGGACATCCGTTAAGACTTTAGATATGGAGCCAGTTAACCCTCACGGCCAAAACGACCCATTTTCAAGGTCAAACGGCCCCCGGAGCACGTAAACACCCTATTTTGCCGATTTTCTTGTGCTGATCTATAATTCCTACATAATTTTTACCAACATTTTTCGTGGACGTCTGTAATAACCTTAGGTGTGGAGCCAACTAGCCCTCACGGCAAAAACGTCCCATTTTGAAGGTCAAAACTGTCCCAGAGCAAGAAAACACCCAATTTTGCCAATTTTCGTGTGCAATAGTCCATGGACTTACTGGTGATCTGGAATTCCGACATTATTTTTGCCAAAATTTTTCGTGAAAGTCTGTTAAGACCTTAGCTATGGAGCCAGTTTGCCCTCATGGACGAAATGTCCCATTTTAAAGGTCAAATGAGCGCCAGGGCAGCTAAACCCCTCATTTTGCCGATTTTCGTGTGCTATAGTCCATTGAATTTTTTATTATCTGGAATTCTGACATACTTTTTCACCAAATTTTTCATGGGCGTCCGTTAAGACCGTAGCTATGGAGCCAGTTAGCCCTCACGGTCTAAACATCCCATTTTGAAGTTAAAATGTGCCCAGAGCAGGTAAATCCCTCATTTTACCGATTTTCGTGTGCTATATAGTCCATGGACTTTTTGATGATCTGGATTCCGACATAATTTTTACCAAAATATTCCGTGTACGTGCGTTAAGACCTTAGCTATGGAGCAAGTTAGCCCTCACGGAAAAAACATCCCATTTTGAAAGTCAAAAGTGCCTCGGATTAGGTAAACCCCCCATTTTGCTGATTATCGTGTGCTATAGTCCATGGACTTTTTGGTGAAATAGAATTCCGACCTCATTTTTGCAAAAAGTTTTGGAGGACGTCCGTTAAAACCTTAGCTATGGAGCCAGTTAGCCCTCACGGCCAAAACGTCCCATTTTGAAGATCAAATGTACCCTAGAGCAGGTGAACCCCTCATTTTGCTAATTTTCATGTGCTATAGTCCATGGACTTTTTGGTGATGTAGATTTCCGACCTCATTTTTGCCAAAAGTTTTCGTGGACGTCCGTTAATACCTTAGCTATGGAGCAAGTCAACCCTCACAGCCAAAACGTCCCATTTTCAAGGTCAAACGACTCCGGATCAGGTAAACACCCCAGTTTATCGATTTTCGTATGCTATAGTTTATGGAATTTTCGGTGATCTGGAATTCTGATCTCATTTTTGCCAAAAGTTTTCGTGGACGTCCGTTAAGACCTTAGCTATGGAACCAGTTAACCTCATGGCCAAAACGACCTATTTTCAAGGTCAAACAACCCCCGGAGCAGGTAAACCCCCCATTTTGCCGATTTTTGTGTGCTGTAATCCATAATCTTTTTGGTGATCTGGATTCCGACATAATTTTTGCCAAATATTTTCGTGTACTTCCGTTAACACTTTAGGTATGTAGCTAGTTAGCCCTCATGGCAAAAACGTCCCATTTTGAACGTCAAATGTGCCCCAGACCAGGTACACCCCACATTTTGCCAATTTTCGTGTGCTATAGTCCATAAACTTTTTGATGCTATGGAATTCCAACATAACTTTTCGCAAAATTTTTCATGGACGTCCGTTATGACCTTAGCTATGAAGCTAGTTAACCCTAACGGCCAAAATGTCCAATTTTCCACGTCAAACAACCCGCGGATCAGGTAAACCCCCCATTTTGCCTATTTTCGTGTGCTATATAGTCTATGGAATTTTTGGTGATCTGGAATTCAGAACTCATTTTTGCCAAAATTTTCGTGAAGATCAAATGTGCGCCAGAGCAGGTAAACCCCTATTTTGCCGATTTTCGTGTGCTATAGTCCATGGACTTTTTGGTGATCTGGAATTACGACATAATTTTTGCCAAAATTTTTCGTGGACCACCGTTAAGACCTTAGATATGGAGCCAGTTAGCCCTCATGGCCAAAACGTCCCATTTTGAAGGTCAATTATACCCCAGAGCAGGTAAACCTCTCATTTTGCCGATTTTCGTGTCTTATAGTCCATGGACTTGTTGGTGATCTCGATTTTCAACCTCATTTTTGCCAAAAGTTTTCGTGAACATCCGTTAAGACCTTAGCTATAGAGCCAGTTAACCCTCATGAACAAAACGTCCTATTTTCAAGGTCAAACGACCCCCAGATCAGGTAAACACCTTATTTTGCCGATTTTCGTGTGCTATAGTCCATGAAATTTTGGTGATCTAGAATTCCGACATAATTTTAGCCAAAATTTTTTGTGGATGTCTGTTAAGACCTTAGCTATGGAGCCAGTTAACCCTCACGGTCAAAACGACCTATTTTCATAGTCAAACGACCCCCGGAGCAGGTAAACCCCCCATTTTGCCGATTTTTTGTGCTATAATCCGTGGACTTTTTGGTGATCTGGAATTCCGACATAATTTTAGCCAAAATTTTTTGTGGACGTCCGTTAAGACCTTAGCTATGGAGCTAGTTAGCCATCATGGCCAAAACATCCCATTTTGAAGGTCAAATGTGCCCCAAAGCAAGTAAACCCCTATTTTACCGATTTTTCTGTGCTATAATCCATGGACTTTTTGGAGATCTCGAATTACGACATAAATTTTTCCAAAATTTTTTATGGACTTCCGTTAAGACCTTAGCTATGGAGCCAGTTAGCCCTCATGTCCAAAATTTCCCATTTTGAAGGTCAAATGTGCCCCAGAGCAGGTAAACCCCTTATTTTGTCGATTTTCATGTGCTATAGACCATGGACTTTTTGGTAATCTGGAATTTCGTCATAATTTTTGCCAAAATTTTTAATGGACGTCTCTTAAGACATTAGCTATGGAGCCAGTTAGCCCTCCTGATCAAAACGTCCCATTTTCAAGGTTAAATGTGCCCCAGAGCAGGTAAACCCCTCATTTTACCGATTTTCGTGTCCTATAGTCCATGGACTTTTTGGTGATCTATATTTCCGACCACATTTTTGCCAAAAGTTTTCGTGGACGTCCTTTTAGACCTTAGTTATGGAGCCAGTTATCCCTCACAGCCAAAACGAACCATTTTCAAGGACAAACGACCCCCGGAGCATGTAAACCACCCATTTTGCCGATTTTTGTGTGCTAGTCCATGGACTTTTCAGTGATCTGGAATTCCGACATAATTTTGGCCTAAATTTTTCGTGGACGTCTTTTAAGACTTTAGCTATGGAGTCACTTAGCCCTCATGGCCAAAACATCAAATTTTCAAGCTAAAATGTACCCCAGAGCAGGTAAACCCCTCATTTTGCCGATTTTCGTGTGCTATAGTCCATGGACTTTTTAGTGATCTAGATTTCCTAAATCATTTTTGCCAAAAGTTTTCGGGGACGTCCGTTAAGACCTTAACTATGGAGCCAGTTAACCCTCACGGCAAAAATGACCTACTTTTAAGGTCTAACGACCCGCGGATCAGGTGAACCCCCCATTTTGCCGAATTTTGCGTGCTATAGTCCATGGACTTTTTGGTGATCCGAAATTACAACATAATTTTTGCCAAAATTTTTCGTGGACGTCCATTAAGACCTTAGCTATGGAATCAGTTAGCCCTCACGGCCAAAACGTCCCATTTTTGCCAAATATTTTCGTGGACGTCCGTTAAGACTTTAGGTATGGAGCCAGTTAGCCCGCATGGCAAAAACGTCCCATTTTGAAGGTCAAATGTGCCCCAGACTAGGTACACCACACATTTTGCCAATTTTCGTGTGCTATAGTCCATGGACGTTTTGGTTCTCTAGAAATTCCAACATAACTTTTCCCAAAAATTTTTGTGGACGTCCATTAAAACCTTAGCTATGGAGCTAGTTAACCCTCACGGCCAAAATGTCTAATTTTCAACGTCAAACGACCCATAGATCAAATAAACCTCCCATTTTGCCGATTTTCGTGTGCTATATAGTTCATAGAATTTTTGGTGACCTGGAATTCCGAACTCATTTTTGCCAAAATTTATCGTGGACGTCCGTTAAGACCTTAGCTGTGGAGCCAATTATCCCTCATGCCCAAAACGTCCCATTTTGAAGGTCAAATGTGCCCCAGAGCAGGTAAACCCTATTTTGCCGATTTTCGTGTGCTATAGTCCATGAACTTTTTGGTGATCTAGAATTACGACATAATTTTTGCCAAAATTTTTCGTGGATTTCCGTTAAGACTTTAGCTATGGATCCAGTTAGTCCTCACAGCCAAAACATCCCATTTTGAAGGTCAAATGTACCACAGAGCAGGTAAACCCCTCATTTTGCTGATTTTCGTATGCTATAGTCCTTGGACTTTTTAGTGATCTAGATTCTCGACCTCATTTTTGCCAAAAATTTTAGTGGACGTCCATTAAGACCTTAGCTATGGAGCCAGTTAGCCCTCACGGACAAAACGTCCCATTTTCAAGGTCAAACGACCCCCAGATCAGGTAAACACCCCATTTTGCCGATTTTTTGTGCTATAGTCCATGGAATTTTGGTGAACTGGAATTCTGACATTATTTTAGCCAAAAATTTTCGTGAACGTCTGTTAAGACCTTAGCTATGGAGCCAATTAGCCCTCATGGCTAAAACGTCCCATTTTGAAGTCTAAATGTTCCCCAGAGCAGGTAAACCCCCGTTTTTCCAATTTTCGTGTACTATAGTCCATGAACTTTTTGGTGATCTGGTTTCCGACATAATTTTTGCCAAAATTTTTCATGGACGTCTGTTTAGACCTTAGTTATGGAGCCAGTTAGCCCTCATGACCAAAACGTCCCATTTGCAAGGTCAAATGTGCCCAATATGAGGTAAATCCCCAATTATGCCGATATTTGTGTGTTATAGTCTTTGGAATTTTTGGTGATCTGGAATTCCAACCTCATTTTTGCCAAAAGTTTTCGTGGACGTCCGTTAAGACCTTGGGTATGGAGCCAGTTAACCCTCACGGACAAAACGTCCCATTTTCAAGGTCAAATGACCCCCGGATCATGTAAACACCACATTTTGCCAATTTTCGTGTGCTATAGTCTATGGAATTTGGTGATCTGGAGTTCTGACATAATTTTAGCCAAAAATTTTCGTAGACGTCTGTTAAGACCTTAGCAATGGAACTAGTTAGCCCTCATGGCCAAAACGTCCCATTTTGAAGGTCAAATATGCCCCAGAGAAGGTTAACCCCTATTTTGCCGATTTTCGTGTACTATAGTCCATGGACTTTTTGGTGATCTAGAATTACGACTTAATTTTTGCAAAAAAATTTCGTGGACGTCCATTAAGACTTTAGCTATGGAGTCTGTTAGCCCTCACGGCCAAAACGTCGCATGTTGAAGGTCAAATGTACCACTGAGCAGGTAAACCCCTCATTTTGCCAATTTTTGTGTGCAATAGTCCATGGACTTTTTGGTGATCTAGATTTCCGACCTCATTTTTGCCAAAAGTTTTCGGGGACATCCGTTAAGACCTTAGCTATGGAGCCAGTTAACTCTCACGGACAAAACATCCCATTTTCATGGTCAAATGACCCCCGGATCAAATAAACACCACATTTTGCAGATTTTCGTGTGCAATAGTCCATGGAATTTTGGTGATCTGAAATTTCGATCTCATTTTCGCCAAAATTTTTCGTTGACGTCCATATGGACCTTAGCTATAGAGCCAGTCAACCCACACGGCAAAAGCGACCCATATTCAAGGTAAAACGACCCCCGGAGCAGGTAAACCTCCCATTTTGACGATTTTCGTGGCCTATAGTCCATGGACTTTTTAGTGATCTGAAATTCCGACATAATTTTTGCCAAACATTTTCGTGGATATCTGTTAAGACCTTAGCTATGGAGCCAGTTAGCTCTCATGGCCAAAACGTCCCATTTTGATGGTCAAATGTGCCCCAGAACATATAAACCTCCCATTTTGCCGATAGTCCATGGACTTTTTGGTGATCTGGAATTCCGACATAATTTTCGCCAAAATTTTTCGTGGACGTCTGTTAAGACCTTAGCTATGGAGCCAATTAGCCCTCATGACCAAAACATCCCATTTTTAAGGTCAAATATGCATCAGAGCAGGTGAACCCTCAATTTTACCGATTTTCGTGTGCTATAGTCCATGAACTTTTTGGTGATCAGGAATTTCGACATAATTTATGCCACTATATTTTGTGGACGTCCGTGAAGACCTTAGTTATGGAGCCAGTTGACCCTCACGGACAAAACGTCCCATTTTCACGGTCAAACGTTCCCCGGATCAGGTAAACACCTCATTTTGTCGATTTTCGTGTACTATAGTCCATGGAATTTTGGTGATTTGGAATTTCGATCTCATTTTCGCCAAAAATTTTCGAGGACGTCCGTATAGACCTTAGCTATGGATCCAATCAACCCTCACAGCAAAAACGACCCCCGGAGCAGGTAAACCCTCCATTTTACCGATTTTTGTGTGCTATAGTCTATGGACTTTTTAATGATCTGGAATTTCGACATAATTTTTTCCAAAATTTTTCGTGGACATCTGTTAAGACCATAGCTATGGAGCCAATTAGCCCTCATGGCTAAAACGTCCCATTTTGAAGGTTAAATGTGCCCCAGAGCAGGTAAACCCCCATTTTTCCGATTTTCGTGTGCTATAGTCCATGAACTTTTTGGTGATCTGGATTCCGAGATAATTTTTGCCAAAATTTTTCATGGACGTCTGTTAAGACCTTAGTTATGGAGCCAGTTAGCCCATATGACAAAAACGTCCCATTTGCAAGGTCAAATGTGCCCAATAGGAGGTAAATCCCTAATTATGCCGATATTTGTGTGTTATAGTCTATGGAATTTTTGGTGATCTGGAAATCCGACCTCATTTTTGCCAAAAGTTTTCGTGGACATCCGTTAAGACTTTGGGTATAGAGCCAGTTAACCCTCACGGACAAAACATCCCATTTTCAAGGTCAAACGACCCCCGGATCAGGTAAACACCCCATTTTGCCAATTTTTGTGTGCTATAATCCATAAAATTTTGGTGATCTGGAATTCTGACATAATTTTAGCCAAAATTTTTCGTACATGTCTGCTAAGACCTTAGCAATGGAGCTAGTTAGCCCTCATGGCCAAAACGTCCCATTTTGAAGGTCAAATGTGTCCCAGAGTAGATAAACCCCTATTTTGCCGATTTTCGTGTACTATAGTCCATGGACTTTTTGGTGATCTAAAATTACGACATAATTTTTGCAAAAAATTTTCGTGGACGTCATTTAAGACCTTAGCTATGGAGTCTGTTAGCCCTCACGGTCAGAACGTCCCATTTTGAAGGTCAAATGTACCCAAAGCAGGTAAACCCCTCATTTTGCCGATTTTCGTATGCTATAGTCCATTGACTTTTTGGTAATCTAGATTTTCGACATCATTTTTGCAAAAAGTTTTCGGGGACATCCGTTAAGACCTTAGCTATGGAGCCAGTTAACCCTCATGGACAAAACGTCCCATTTTAAAGGTCAAACGACCCCCGGATCAAGTTAACACCCCATTTTACCGATTTTCGTGTTCTATTATCCATGAAAATTTTGGTGATCTAAAATTCTGATCTCATTTTCGCCAAAATTTTCATGGACATCCTTATGGACCTTAGCTATGGAGCCAGCAATCCACACGGCAAAAACGACCCATTTTCAAGGTCAAACGACCCCCGAAGCAGGTAAACCCTCTATTTTGCCGATTTTCGTATGCTATAGTCCAAGGAATTTTTGGTGATCTAGAATTCCGACATAATTTTTGCCAAAATTTTTCGTCGATGTCTGTTAAGACCTTAGCTATGGAGCCAGTTAGTCCTCTTGACCAAAACATCCCATTTTTAAGGTCAAATGTGCCCCAGAGCAGGTAAACCCCCAATTTTGCCAATTTTCGTGTGCTATAGACCATGGACTTTTTGGTGATCTCGAATTACGACATATTTTTGCCAAAATTTTTCATGGACGTTTGTTAAGACCTTAGCTATGGAGCCAGTTAGCCCTCACGGCCAAAACATCCCATTTTGAAGGTCAAATGTACCCCAGAGTAGGTAAACTTCTCATTTTAACGATTTTCGTGTGCTATAGTCCATGGACTTTTTGGTGATCTAGATTTCCAACCTCATTTTTGCCAAAAGTTTTCGTGGACGTCCGTTAAGACCTTAGCTATGGAGTCAGTTAACCATCACGGACAAAACGTCCCATTTTCAAGGTCAAACGTCCCCCGGATTAGGGAAACAGCTCATTTTGCTGATTTTCGTGTGCTGTAGTCCATGAAATTTTGGTGATCTGGAAATCCGAACTCATTCTCGCCAAAAATTTTTGAGGACGTCCGTATAGACCTTATCTATTGACCCAGTCAACCCTTACAGCAAAAACGACCCATTTTCAAGGTCAAACGACCCCCGGAGCAGGTAAACCCCCTATTTTACTAATTTTCCTTTGCTATTGTCTATGGACTTTTTTGTGATCTAGAATTCCGACATAATTTTTGCCAAAAGTTTTCGTGGACGTCTGTTAATACCTTAGTTATGTAGCGAGTTAGCTCTCATGTCCAAAACGTCCCATTTTGAAGGTCAAATGTACCCCAGAGCAGGTAAACCCCTGTTTTACCGATTTTTGTTTACTATAGTCCATGGGCTTTTTGGAGATCTGTAATTACGACATAAATTTTGCCAAAATTTTTGGTGGACGTCCGTTAAGACCTTAGGTATGGAGCAAGTTAGCCCTCACGGCAAAACCGTCCCATGTTAAAGGTCAAATGTACCCTATGTTAAAGGTCAAATGGACTTTTTGGTGATCCAGATTTCCAAACTCATTTTGGCCAAAAATTTTCGTGGACGTCTATTTAGACCTTAGCTATGGAGCCAGTTATCCCTCATGGCCAAAACATCTCATTTTGAAGGTCAAATGTACCCCAGAGCAAGTAAACCCCCCATTTTGATGATTTTCTTGTGCTATAGACCATGTACTTTTTGGTGATCTGAAATTCCGACATAATTTTTGCCAAAATTTTTCATGGACGTCTCTTAAGACATTAGCTATGGAGCAAGTTAGCCCTTATGACCAAAACGTCCCATTTTCAAGGTCAAATGTGCCCCAGAGCAGGTAAACCCCTCATTTTGCCAACTTTCGTGTACTATAGTCGTTGGACTTTTTGGTGATCTAGATTTCCGACCTCATTTTTCCAAAAGTTTTCGTGGACATCCATTTAGACCTTAGCTATGGAGCCAGTTAATCCTCACGGCAAAAACGACCTATTTTCAAGGTCAAACGACTCCCGAACTAGATACACCCCCCATTTTGCCGATTTTTTGTGCTATAGTCCACGGACTTTTTGGTTATCTGGAATTCAAACATAATTTTAGCCAAAAATTTTCTTGGACGTCTGTTAAGACCTTAGCTATGGAGCCAGTTAGCCCTCATGGCCAAAACATCCCATTTTGAAGGTCAAATGTGCCCCAAAGCAGGTAAACCCCTATTTTACCGATTTTTGGAGATCTCGAATTACGACATAATTTTTGCCAAAATTTGTCGTGGACGTCCGTTAATACCTTACCTTTGGAGCCAGTTAGCCCTCAAGGCAAAAACTTTCCAGTTTGAAGGTCAAATGTACCTCAGAGCAGGTAAACCTCTCAGTTTGCCGATTTTCATGTGCTATAGTCCATGGACTTTTTGGTGATCTATATTTCCGACCACGTTTTTGCCAAAAGTTTTTGTGGACGTCCGTTAAGACTTTAGTTATAGAGCCAGTTAGCCCTCATGGCCAAAACGTCCCATTTTTAAGATCAAATGTACCCTAGAGCAGGTGAACCCCTCATTTTGCTAATTTTCATTTGCTATAGTCCATGGACATTTTGGTGATGTAGATTTCCGACCTCATTTTTGCCAAAAGTTTTCGTGGACGTCCGTTTAGACCTTAGTTATGGAGCCAGTTATCCCTCATGGCCAAAACGACCCATTTTCAAGGTCAAACGACCCCCGAAGCATGTAAACCCCCCATTTTGCCAATTTTCGTGTGCTATAGTCCATGAAATTTTGGTGATCTGGAATTCTGACATAATTTTAGCCAAAATTTTTCGTACATGTTTGCTAAGACCTTAGCAATGGAGCTAGTTAGCCCTCATGGCCAAAACGTCCCATTTGAAGGTCAAATGTGCCCCAGAGTAGATAAACCCCTATTTTGCCGATTTTCGTGTACTATAGTCCATGGACTTTTTGGTGATCTATAATTACGACATAATTTTTGCAAAAAATTTTCGTGGACGTCATTTAAGACCTTAGCTATGGAGTCTGTTAGCCCTCACGGTCAGAACGTCCCATTTTGAAGGTCAAATGTGCCCTAGAGCAGGTAAACCCCTATTTTGCCGATTTTCGTGTGCTATAGTCCATGGACTCTTTGGTGATCTCGAATTACGACATATTTTTTGCCAAAATTTTTCGTGAACGTCCGTTAAGACCTTAGTTATGGATTCAGTTAATCCTCACGGCCAAAACATCCCATTTTGAAGGTCAAATGTACCACAGAGCAGGTAATCCCTTCATTTTGCTGATTTTCGTGTGCTATAGTCCATGGACTTTTTAATGATCTAGATTCTCGACCTCATTTTTGCCAAAAATTTTAATGGACGTCCGTTAAGACCATAGCTATGGAGCCAGTTAACCCTCACGGACAAAACGTCCAATTTTCAAGGTCAAACGACCCCTAGATCAGGTAAACACCCCATTTTGCCGATTTTTTGTGCTATAGTCCATAGAATTTTGGTGAACTGAAATTTCGACATTATTTTAGCCAAAAATTTTTGTGGAAGTCTGTTAAGACCTTACCTATGGAGCCAGTTAACCTACACGGCCAAAACGACCTATTTTCAAGGTTAAACAACCCCCGGAGCAGGTAAACCCCCTATTTTGCCGATTTTTTGTGCTATAGTCCATGGACTTTTTGGTGATCTGGAATTCCGACATAATTTTAGCCAAAATTTTTCGTGGACGTCTGTTAAGAACTTAGCTATGGAGCCAGTTAGCCCTCATGGCCAAAACATCCCATTTTGAAGGTCAAATGTGCCCCAAAGCAGGTAAATCCCTCATTTTGCCAATTTTTTTGTGCTATAATCCATGGAATTTTTGGTGATCTGGAATTCCGACATAATTTTTGCCAAAAATTTTTGTGGACGTCTGTTAAGAGCTTAGGTATCGAACCAGATAGCCCTCACGGTTAAAACTTCCCATTTTGAAGGTCAAATGTGCCCCAGAGCAGGAAAACCCCCTATTTTGCCGATTTTCGTGTCCTATAATCCATGGACAAACTGGTTATCTAAATTTCCGACATAATTATTGCCAAAAATTTTTGTGGATGTCCGTTAAGAGCTTAGCTATGGAGAAAGTTAACCCTTAAGGCCAAAGCGACCCATTTTCAAAGTCAAACGACCGCTGGAGCAGGTAAACCCCCTATTTTACCGATTTTCGTATGTTATACTCCATGGACTATTTGGTTATCAGGAATTACTGCATAATTTTTTGAAAAATTTTCGTGGACGTTCGTTAGGTCCTTAGCTATGGAGCCAGTTAGCCTTCATGGACAAAACATCCCATTCTGAAAGTCAAATAGGCCCAAGAGCAGGTAAACCCCCCATTTTGCCGATCTTTGTGTGCTATAATCAATGGACTTTTTGGTGATCTAGAATTCCGACCTAATTTTTGCCAAAAGTATTCGTGGACGTCCGTTAAGACCTTAGTAATGGAGCCAGTTAGCCCTCACGGCCAAAATGTCCCATTTTGAAGGTCAAATGTGCCCAGAGCAGGTAAACCCCTATTTTGCCGATTTTCGTGTGCTATAACCCATTGTCTTTTTGGTGATCTGGAGATCCGACATAATTTTTGCAAAAAATTTTCATGGACGTCCGTTAAGATATTAGCTATGGAACTAGTTAGCCCTTACGGTCAAAACGTCCCATTTTAAAGGTCAATTGTGCCCCAGAGCCGGAAAACCCCCAATTTTGCCAATTTTTGTTTGCTATAGTCAATGGACTTTTTGGTGATCTAGAATTCCGACCTAATTTTAGCCAAAAATTTTCGTGGATGTCCGTTTAGACCTTAGCTATGGAGACAGTTAGCCCTCATGGCCAAAACGTCCCATTTTGGAGGTCAAATGTGCCCTAGAGCAGGTAAACCCCCCATTTTGCCAATTTTCGTGTCCTATAGTCTATGGTCTTTTTGATGATCTGAAATTATGACATAATTTTTGCCAAATTATTTTGTGGATGTCCATTAAGACCTTACCTATAGCGCCAGTTATCCCTCACGGTAAAAACGTCCTATTTTGAATGTCAAATGTGACCCAGTGCAGGTAAGCCCCCCATTTTGCCAATTTTCGTTTGCTATAGTCCATGGACTTTTTGGTGCTCTGGAATTACGATACAGCTTTACCCAAAAAATTTTGTGGACGTCGGTTAAGATCTTATCTATGGATTTAGTTAACCCTCATGGCCAAAATGTCAAATTTTCATGGTCAAACGACCCCCGGATCAGGCAAACCCTCCATTTTTCCAATTTTCCAATTTTCGTGTGCTATAGTCCATGGAATTTTTGGTGATCTTGAATTCCTATCTCATTTTTGCCAAAAAATTTTGTGGACGTTCTTTAAGACCTTAGCTATGGAGCCAGTTACCCCTCACGGACAAAACGTCCTGTTTCGAAGGTCAAATGAGCGCCAAAGCAGGTAAACCCTTCATTTTTCCGATTTTCGTGTGCTATAGTCCATGGACTTTTTGGTGATCTCGAATTCCAACACAATTTTTGCCAAAATTTTTCGTGGAAGTCCATTAAGACCTTAGCTATAAAGCCATTTAGCCCTCACCGCCAAAAAGTCCCATTTTGAAGGTCAAATGTGCCCCAGAGCGGGTAAATCCCTCATTTCGCCGATTTTCGTGTGCTATAGTCCATGGACTTTTTGGTGATGTATATTTTCGATGTCATTTTTGCCAAAAGTTTTCGTGGACGTCCGTTAAGATCTTAGCTATGGAGCAAGTTAACTCTCATGGCTAAAACATCCCATTTTCAAGATCAAACGACCCCCGAAGCAGTTAAACCCCCCCATTTTGCCAATTTTAGTGTGCTATAGTCCATGGACTTTTTAGTGATCTAGAATTCCGACATAATTTTTAACAAAACTTTTCGTGGACGTCTGTTAAGACCTTAGCTATGGCGCCAGTTATCCCTCATGGCCCAAACGTCTCATTTTGAAGGTCAAATGTCCCCTAGAGCAGGTAAACCCTCCATTTTGCCGATTTTCGTGTTGTATAGTCAATGGACTTTTTGGTGATCTAAAATTCCGACATAATTATTGCAAAAATATTTCTTGGACGTCCGTTAAGACTTTAGGTAGGGAGCCAGTTAACCCTCACGTCAAAAACGTCCCTTTTTGAAGGTCAAATGTGCCAAGAGCAGGTAAACCCCCCCATTTTGCCAATTTTAGTGTGCTATAGTCTATTGACTTTTTGGTGATCTAAAATTCCAACATAACTTTTCCCAAATATTTTCGTGGACGTCCGTTAAGACCTTAGCTATGGAGCTAGTTAAACCTCACGGACAAAATGTCCAATTTTCAAGGTCAAACGACCCCCGAATCAGGTAAACCTCCCATTTTGCCGATTTTCGTGTGCTATAGTCCACAGAATTTTTGGTGATCTGGAATTCTGATCTTATTTTTGCAAAAATTTTGGTGGACGTCCGTTAAGACTTTAGCTTTGGAGCCAGTTAGTCCTCATGGACTAAACGTCGCATTTTAAAGGTCAAATGAGCGACAGAGCAAGTAAACCCCTCATTTTGCCGATTTTCGTGTGCTTTGGAGCCAGTTAGCCCTCTTGGTCAAAACATCCCATTCTGAAGTTAAAATGTGCCCAGAGCAGGTAAACCCCTCATTTTGCCGATTTTCGTGTGCTATATAATCCATGGACTTTTTGGTGATCTGAAATTTCGACATAATTTTTACCAAAAGTTTTCGTGGACGTCCGTTAAAACCTTAGCTATGGAGCCAGTTGTCCCTCACGGCCAAAACATCCCATTTTGAAGGTCAGATTAGTCCCAAACTAGGTAAACTACCCATTTTAACGATTTTCGTGTTTTCTAGTCCATACACTTTTTGTTGATCTGGAATTTCGACATAATTTTTGCCAAAATATTTCTTGGACGTGCGTTAAGACCTTAGCTATGGAGCCAGTTAGCCCTCACGGCAAAAATATCTCATTTTGAAAGACAAATGTGCCCCGGATCAGGTAAACCCCCATTTTGCTAATTATCGTATGCTATAGTCCATGGACTTTTTGGTGGTCTAGAATTCCTACCTCATTTTTGCTAAATGTTTTCGAGGACGTCCGTTAAGACCTTAGCTATGGATACAGTTAGCCCTCACGGCCAAAATATCTCATTTTGAAGGTCAAATTTGCCCAGAGCAGGTAAACCCCCCATTTTACCGATTTTGGTGTCCTATAGACCATGCACTTTCTGGTGATCTAAAATTCCGACATAATTTTTGCCAAAATTTTTCGTGGAAGTCCGATAAGACCTTAGTTATGGAGCCAGTTAGCCCTCACGGCCAAAACGTCCCATTTTAAAGGTCAATTGTGCCCTAGAGCCGGAAAACCCCCAATTTTGCCGATTTTCGTTTGCTATAGTCAATGTACTTTTTGGTGATTTAGAATTCCGACATAATTTTAGCCAAAATTTTTCGTGGACGTCCGTTTAGACCTTAACTATGGAGACAGTTAGCCCTCATGGCCAAAACGTCCCATTTTGGAGGTCAAATGTGCCCTAGAGCAGGTAAACCCCCCATTTTGCCAATTTTCGTGTGCTATAGTCTATGGTCTTTTTGGTGATCTGAAATTCTGACATAATTTTTGCCAAATTATTTTGTGGACGTCCATTAAGACCTTACCTATGGAGCCAGTTAGCCCTCACGGGAAAAATGTCCCATTTTGAAGGTCAAATGTGACCCAGAGCAGGTAAGCTCCCCAATTTTGCCAATTTTCGTTTGCTATAGTCCATGGATTTTTTGGTGCTTTGGAATTCCGCTATAGCTTTTCCCAAATTTTTTCGTGGACGTCAGTTAAGACCTTATATATGGATTTAGTTAACCCTCACGGCCAAAATGTCAAATTTTCAAGGTCAAACGACCCCCGGGTCAGGCAAACCCTCTCTTTTTCCAAATTTCGTATGCAATAGTCCATGGAATTTTTGGTGATCTTGTATTCCGATCTCATTTTTGCCAAAAATTTTTGTGGAAGTCATTTAAGACCTTAGCTATGGAGCCAGTTACCCCTCACGGACAAAACGTCCCATTTTGAAGGTCAAATGAGCGCCAAAGCAGGTAAACCTCCCATTTTTCCGATTTTCGTGTTCATAGTCCATGGACTTTTTAGTGATCTCGAATTCCAACATAATTTTTGCCAAAATTTTTCATGGAAGTCTGTTAAGACCTTAGCTATGGAGCCAGTTAGCCCTCACAGCCAAAACGTCCCATTTTAAAGGTCCAATGTGCCTCGGATCAGGTAAACCACCCAGATTGTTGATTATCGTGTGCTATAGTCCATGGACTTTTTGGTGTTCAAGAAATCCGAACTCATTTTTGCAAAAAGTTTCGTGGACGTCTGTTAAGACCTTAGCTATGGAGACAGTTAGCCCTCACCGCCAAAAACATCCTATCTTGAAGGTCAAATGTGCCCCAGAGCGGGTAAACCCCTCATTTCGCCGATTTTCGTGTGCTATAGTCCATGGACTTTTTGGTGATCTATATTTCCGACCTCATTTTTGCCAAACGTTTTCGTGGACGTCCGTTAAGACCTTAGCTATGGAGCAAGTTAACTCTCACGGCCAAAACTTCCCATTTTCAAGGTCAAACGACCCCCGGAGCAGGTAAACCCCCTATTTTGCCAATTTTCGTGTGCTATAGTCCATGGACTTTTTAGTGATCTAGAATTACGACATAATTTTTGCCAAAATTTTTCGTGGATGTCTGTTAAGACCGTAGCTATAGAGCTAGTTATCCCTTATGGCCCAAACGTCCGATTTTGAAGGTCAAATGTGCCCCAGAGTAGGTGAAGCCCCCATTTTGCCGATTTTCGTGTTCTATAGTCAACGGACGTTTTGGTGATCTGGAATTTTGACATAATTTTTACCAAAATATTTCGTGGACATCCGTTATGACTTTAGGTATGGAGCCAGTTAGCCCTCACGGAAAAAACGTCCCTTTTTAAAGGTTAAATGTGCCCCAGAGCAGGTAAACCCCCCATTTTGCGAATTTTCGTGTGCTATATAGTCTATGGACTTTTTGGTGATCTAAAATACCAACATAACTTTTCCCAAAAATTTTCGTGGATGTCCGTTAAGACCTTAGCTATGGAGCTAGTTAACCCTCACGGACAAAATGTCCAATTTTCAAGGTCAAACAACCCCCGGATAAGGTAAACCTCCCATTTTGCCGATTTTCGTGTGCTATAAACCATGGAATTTTTGGTGATCTGAAATTCCGATCTTATTTTTGCAAAAATTTTAGTGGACATCCGTTAAGACCTTAGCTATGGAGCCAGTTAGCCCTCACGGTCAAAACATCCCATTTTGAATGTCAAATGTGCCCCCGAGCAGGTAAACCCCCCATTTTGCCAATTTTCGTGTTCTTATAGTCAATGGACTTTTTGGTGATCTAGAATTCCGACATAATTTTTGCCAAAATATTTCATGGACGTCCGTTAAGACCTTAGGTATGAGCCAATTAACCCTCACGACAAGAACGTACCATTTTTAAGGTCAAATGTACCCCAGAGTAGGTAAACTCCTCATTTTACCGATTTTCGTGTGCTATGGAGCCAGTTAGCCCTCTTGGTCAAAAAAATCCCATTTTGAAGGTCAAATGTGACCTAGAGCAAGTAAACCTACCAATTTGCCGATTTTCGTGTGCTATAGTCCATGGACTTTTTGGTGATCTGGAATTCCAACATAATTTTTGCCAAAAATTTTCGTGGACGTTCGTTATGACCTTAGCTATGGAACCAGTTAGTCCTCACGGCCAAAACGTCCCATTTTGAAGGCCAATTGTACCCCAAAGCAGGTAAACCCCTCATTTTGCCGCTTTTCGTGTGCTATAGGCCATAGACTTTTTGGTGATCTGGAATTACGAAATAATTTTTGCCAAAATTTTTCTAGGACGTCCGATAAGACCTTAGCTATGGAACTTGTTAACCCTCACGGCCAAAACATCCCATTTTGAAGGTCAAATGTACCCCAAAGTAGGTAAACCCCTCATTTTGCCAATTTTCGTGTGCTATAATCCATGGACTTTTTGGTGATCTAGATTTTCGACCTCATTTTTGCCAAAAGTTTTTGTGGACGTCCGTTAAGACCTTAGCTATGGAGCAAGTCAACCCTCACGGCCAAAACGTCCCATTTTCAAGGTCAAACGACCCCCGGATCAGGTAAACACCCCGTTTTATCGATTTTCGTGTGCTATAGTCCATGAAATTTTTGGTGATCTGGAATTCCGATCTCATTTTTGCCAAAATTTTTCGTGGTCGTCCGTTTAGACCTCTGTTATGGAGCCAGTTAACCCTCACGGCTAAAACGACCCATTTTCAAGGTCAAACGACACCCAGAGCAGGTAAACCCCCCATTTTGCCGATTTTCGTGTGGTATAGTCCATGGACTTTTTGGTGATTTGGAATTTCGACATAATATTTGCCAAATTTTTTTGTGAACGTCTATTAAGACCTTAGCAATGGAGTCAGTTAGCCCTCATGGCCAAAACGTCCCATTTTGAAGGTCAAATGTGCCCCAGAGAAGGTAAACCCCCCATTTTCCCAATTTTCGTGTGCTATAGTCCATGAATTTTTTGGTGATTCGGAATTTCAACCTCATTATTGCCGAAAATTTTCATGGACGTCCGTTAAGACCATATGTCACGACCCGAGAGCACCCGCTAGTCGTAACCGGCATATTCGACCTCGAAGAGATCAAATACAAGCCTCATGGATCATTCATTGCATACGATACTAAAAAAAAATGGTGAAGAATTTAAAACTTTCTTCACACACGAAGATACTTTCAATAAAATAGCGAGCGGAAGACTTTCTAGATTTTATACAATATGTCTCAAAACCATCTAATACTTGAATACAACATTGGGACTAAGCCCACTCA
>JAJOOH010004645.1:0-25653 GCA_029582605.1 Solanum gracilifrons
CAATTCTGCCCGGACAGGTTTTACGAAAATGATCATAACTCCTTCATCCTAACTCGGAATGAGGTGAAACCAATTGCATTGGAAAGCTAACTCAAAGGTCTTTAATTTAATAGGTGGTGGACCTTCCAGTTACTTGTGTGCTAAGAGATATGCCCCTTTAAAGTTGACCCTCCAAATCGCATTTTTTGCGATTTTCGAATTTTGATACGGTTGCTCTAAAATTCGGGTTAGACCCATTCCCCACTCAATTTGACCCCTTGAATAAGAATATGAAGTCGAATTTTCGAAATAATGCACGGATTTTGAGATATATGGAAATTACAATTATAGGTGTTTCCGAAGCACATTTTCGAGCATTTTTGGGGTCGTTTCAATTGTTCATGTGAATTCCAAAAAATAGAAGAGTTAGAAGATCAAAACCTATTACAAACGTAGATACTTGATCTTGCACACAAAATAAAAGTTGAACGCCTATAATAGAACCCAAGGGGTCTATTTATAAGTTTAGGAAAATTGGAGACAAAATCTACTTCAACTAGGAATCCTTTTTTAACACTTTTAAGCTGGAAAAATCGGGATCCCACTAACGTATCGCGCCTATCATCGCGCCCAAAGCTCGCCTCTGAATTTTACATCCTGGCGTGTTGCGTCGCGCCTCTCAGGGCGCATGAGAAAGGCCTCTGAATTTTGGGCCTTGGCGCGCCGCGCCTCTCAAAGCGCCTGAGAGGCCTCTCTGAATTTTGGCCCTTGGCGCCTCGCGCCTAACAGTGCGCCTGGCCCTAGGGCCTTCATCCTTAGCCGCTTTTCATGCTCTTTTACATCTTTTTTCTTCAAGTTGACTTCAATTCCCTTGAGAGTTTCTGAAACAACTAATCATGTGTGTAAGTGCACAATCATCACAAGTTACACCAAAAATTAAGTTAATGACTAGAGATCATCCTTCAATCTAATCGACTCATGGGCAAATATTGACAACTTATGCATATAAATATGCCTACGATCAAAGATTAAGTGGACAAAGCCTGGGAGTATTATAGAAGTCCTACAATGCTGGAACAAGGATGGAAATGCAGGAAAAAATGAGAATAGATGGAGGATTATCCCAACTTGCATTTGGTGGACAATTTGGAAGGAAAGGAATCAAAGATGTTTTAAAGGAAAACAGAACAATATCCAGAAGATAAAGACTAATTGCCTAGGGCTTTATTATTTTTGGTGTAAGCAAGTAGTGATAGGAGATACTGAAAATGTGTTTAATATTATTGACTGGTTGTAACTAGAAGATCCTAGGAATGATGTAAGTAAAACTTTTGGAGGGGGACTATACTTTGATGTAGTATACCAGTGGATATATAGAAGTAATATTACCTTTCTAGAAAAAATATACTTTTGCAGTCTAAGCTTTCATGGTATCAGAGAGGGACTCTTTCCCCTAATATCATATGGATAAAACAGCCTTTCACGAATAGCATCTTTCTGAAACATCAACAGAAGACAACTCTGGAAGCTCCTACAGAAAATTTGATGAAATAAGGAGGCAATGTTTCTCACATGCCCTTCCAATTAACTTCTCATCGGTTAAAAGGTAAGAACTAATGGAATGGGCACAGTCCGTAAAGCTTTCAATCAATGGCCGTGGAAAGTTAGGACATCTGATTAGAGAGACGAAAAAAGGCGGGAGTTGGAGACTAAAGATGAACTCCTGGAGATCAGAGAATTCATTCGTGATTGCTTGGTTAATAAATTCCATGCAATCAGTCATAGGTAAATATTATCTCTTTTTGCCCACTGCTAAGGATGTCTAGGGAGACGTTAGGGAGAAATATTATGATGTAGAAAATCCCTCTCAAATTTTTGAGTTAAAAATTAAACTATGGCAAGCTAAGCAGGGTGAGAAGGAAGTCACTACTTATTATAATGAAATGGTTTCTTTGTAGTTTGTCACGACCCGAGAGCACCCCTTAGTCGTAACACGGCGTATTCGACCTCGAAAAGGTCTTATACAAGCCCTTAGCATATCATGAACATTAAAGCATAGAAAAATAGCGGAAAATTTAAAACTTTTCTTTACAATCGAAGTCCTTATAAAATAAGAGAGAGTCTTTATAAAATACGAGAGAGTCTATGACACTATGTCTAAAACCATTTATAACATTAGACTTAAATCTCTTTAATACAAACTTAGGGACACGACCCTTACATAAAAGTCTAAAGACATAAAGTAAAGACATAAGTTGACAAGGTGGGTTTGTCCTCGAAACTATGAGGACTCCCCAAGTCTTCATTCCCAAGCTCCTTAGAAACCTATCTTCCATGTACAAGACACCACATCTCCAAACCCTACACTTTGTAGAAAATGTAGAAGAAGGGGTTAGCACAAAAAGTACCAAGTATGGAAGCCATGCATAAAAACCATTAAAACATGCTTAAAAGGGACATTTAGTTGAAACCATGCTTTATGCACATTTTGAACATCATCTTGAAAGAGTTGGAGAATCACAAGTCATAAGCAACTCACATATAGTTCATCAAAGCACAAAGGATAATAACATCACCATAAGCATAGTCTCTAAACATAATCTTAATACAATATTACTCATTACAAGACATACTACTCATGCATATTCAATCATTAAGATCATTGCATCATAATAGAATAACAACATAAGTAACCCTAGGTAGCACTTGTGCCATGTGTAGATAAAGCCCCATAACCCTATCCACACTAAGTACTACCTTTGGATCACCATGCTTATACTTAACATACATTAGTCTTATCCATAATTCATACACATAGTAAAGAGACATTCATAGACATTAGCTCATATCAAGGCAAGTCAATCATAATGCTAATTCAATGAAAGCATGCATTACTCATAATCCACATAATAAACTGGAATTACACCATGGCTACTTTAGAAGTCTACTTGTGCCATGTATGAGTGGCATCCCATAATACCCCTCATACTAAGTAGATCTCCTATAGGAGTCATTAGTCATAGTTAATAAAACATATTCATATCATACATCTTAGTCATATTTCATATACTTCATATCATAAGTAAACCACCCTCATAACCCCTTCACAAGTTCACTTGTGCAATGTACATATGAAGTCCCATACCCCCATATATACTAAGCAAAACCCATCAAGAAGTCATAAGTGTAATTCACATGCATATTCATAATACATAGTAAGTGAAGTCATCTTTACTTCATACTTCATAAGTTGCCATACATAAGGGGCTCACACAAGAAACTCCTCAAAGAACCCACTTGTGCAATGTCTAGGTAAAGTCCCATACCCTTACCTATACTAAGTAGTACCCTTCAAGAAGCCCTAGTTAGAGTTCATAGCTCTTTTCATAGTTGTTTTCATTCATTAGTTCCTTCTTGCATAATTGGGAGATTTTTCCATAACCGACATAGACCATGGGAGCTACCATGGAATCCGGTGTCTTTCTCCTACACCGAAAATAGAGTGTTCAACTTTGCCAAGGTAGAACATTGGTACATCGTAGCATCTAGGTGGATCCACTAGCTAAAAATCCTATGGTGGCACATAGTTAAGGGATAAGGAGGTTGCTTCTAGAAACCCTCTTTATGCTAAATAGCATTGTAGTTTCCACCTCATGAGACCTTTCTTGTGGAAACCTAACACCTTGGTGAAGGAGTCCTATCCCATATACATATCCTCTCGGTGCTAAGCTCAAACTCCCCATTAAGTAATTTTTAAGTCTTTACTTATGCATTAGTTCATAAAGAACATCTTAGGGACTCACTCCCTTGTATATCATATAGCTCAAGGTTACAAAGATGAGAATAGCCTTTCATCATAGAGCCAACATCAAGTGAGAATATTCTTTCATATCATAATCGTATAGTGTTCATGAGAATTGCTTCTTATTCAACATAACAACATATTCATAATCATCTCACAACTTTCATGTTCACATCATAACATGCTTGATTATAACTAGGGTTATAGGGAAGAGGAATCATAACTCAACACCATAATCAACAAATCAAGTAAACATCTTCATCATAAGTAGATCAACAATTCAATAGAAGACTATTCATCAAATTGAAATCCTTCATTCATAACCTTCATGACCTTCTTCAAGATTCAACCCTATTTTCTTGATATTCATTCATCATATAGGATAATATCACAATACAATAATGAATTACATGTAAACATACTAAATTGACATCATTCAATCAAACATTCAATACATGTTAGGGTTTAGAATTGAGAAAGAAGGGAAATCATGGGTCTTGTGGGGAATTGTTCAAAAACAATAAACATTACGTGAATTCATCCACAAATACTCATATATAATCATAAACAACCATTATAAATCAATGGAATAGATTTTAGAAAGAGACCCACGACTTGATTGAAAACCTAGAAGTTGGGGAACTTTGAAAAACCTATTTGAAAGAGCTTCTTGGTGATAGCTAACCAAGAATCAAGAACTCCCATACCTTAGGTGTAGATTCCCATCAAAACCCCATGAGAAAGACTCCATCTTCAAGCCCTAGTTGATCTCCTTTTTTGTTCTTCAATGGAGGAACTTGTAAAGAGAGAAATATTTGAGAGGGAGGGAATTTGATTTGATTTGGGTCTTTAAGTTAGGAGTGAGGGTCAACTTTAAATGGTCGTATCTCATAGCTCAAAACGTTGTCACGCCCCGAGCTACCCCCGAGACACGGACACGGGACCTAGGACCACAAGTGATCCCAAGCTAACCCTGCTGACATGATCATAAGCATACTAAAGATAATAAACTTATGCGGAAGCTAAATCATAAATGAAAAGATGGGGAATACCCATATACTATAACTGAGATAAGTGATAACTGATGAGTTTAATACAAAGAAGATATTAACTCAATGCTAAGATGAATCTAACTATGTCTGAAAATAGCCTCTACTTGACTAGAAATGCTTGGACAAGCCCAGCTAAGTCTAGCAAAACTGAAACTAAAGGACTAAAAATACTAAAAAGATACTAATGACTATTGTCCTCGAAGAATGAAGACTCACCACTGATTCTGCTGAACTGGAGATCGGGAACCGATCTAAGCGTGATCTGGATACTGAGAACCTGAACCTACATCACGAGAAGATGTAGCACAGAGTATGAGTCAGTACTTGAAAGGTACTGAGCATGCAGGATAGAGTAAAGCTGAAATAACATATAACTGAACAAAGCAAATAAGCAATGATATAATTTGAACATGTTATAGATACTGAATGTTGAGATAACTGAATGCAGTGACCAATTTATAACATGTTGAAACTGAATACTGGATATACTGATAAATGGTCAATGCAATAGGATATGACTGAACTGTGGGAGCTACTAATAACCGATAATAAAACCACATGAGCTAAATGTGAAGTCCGATGTATACGCCCCATCGAGAGGACCCAATATACCCTGCCAGAGGTATAGAGGCATGCTGGCGTGATCACTGAAATAATGCCCACAGAAAGGACTTACAACCTACGTGGCTAGTAGTTCTGGGACTATTTGGGTACGTTGAACCCTAGTCCAACTCGGTATTATGCTACTCCCAATGGATTAAGTAATTAACACATTATGACCGAATTTCTGTAAGTTACTGGATAGCTCGAACTGAACATGCAAACTGAGAATGCAACAATTAAACTGATATTGATGCATTAATAACTGAGGCATGGATAACTAAATAACTGAAATATCTGACCTAGCATGTGTAATTCAAGAACTAAAGAAATACATAGCTAGGGTTATGAAATTCATGCAATAAACTGAGCAATAACATGATAATCTGATTTGGGACATTTAAATAACTAATTCATGATGATTTGTTGAAATTCTAGAAACCCTAGGTCTGTTCATAATCATGGAATCAAGAATCTGACTGAATTCTAGGGACCTAATGGGCAAAAAAGACCCATTAGTGAAATCCCACATACCTGGTGACGAATTTCATGGAGACTTTGATTTCTCGGCTGGAACTGAAGAAAACTTGCTGCATTCTTGAACTAGGGTTCTTGACTTCTTTCTCCTCTTAGCGTTCTAATTTTTCTAAGTTTGATTAATGATTTGACTTAGGTAAGTTCTAGTTATGTTTCTAGGCTTAAACTGACTAAAACCTCATAATTTAGGGTCTAAACGACGTAGCTTAGGGGTTAAACGAAATAGGAAAAGACCAAAAGACCCCTGACTTAATTGTTGTTGGAGTGATCGACGGACGGGACCTACGGGCCGTAGGTCAATCTACGGTCCGTAGATTGGGGTCGTAGGTCGAGTCTGCCCGATAGGGCTCCACTAAAACGAGCATAACTTTTTACTCGGAGGTCGGATTTTAGCAAACTCGGTAGCATTGGAAAGAGGATTCAATTATCTATTATATCATAGGTCATGGGACACATAATTCCTTTTGTAATAAGATTTATGACCATTTGAAGTTGACCCAATCAACATTTTCATCTAACTAGCTGTTGACCCTCACCTACGGTCAGACCTACGGACCGTAGATCGAACGAAGGTCCGTGCTGGTCGGCCGTCATTTGCGTCAGAGGCTGGGTAAAGGGGGCCTCAATCCACGAACACAGACCCGGACCGTGGTCTGACCTACGGACCGTGGGTCTGTCCGTGGGTTGAGACTTAGCCGATTTTCTGAGCTAGCTTTTGGGAAGGGTTGCAGTGGTGAACTACGGACCACCAGCACGGGTCGTGGTATGATCTACGGTCTGTGGATGGCAACCGTGGGTTGCACCTGCAACTTCTCAAAATCTGTATTTTTGGTCTATTTCGGATACGGGGTGTTACAGAAGGAGTTAGACCAGTTTTACAATGATGAATGGGAGTGTTTTGTGGATAGTGTGAAAGAAAAAAAAATGAGAGAGTTTACCTTTTTTAGCAGGATTAAATCGGGAGTTTGACGAGGTCATGAATCCTAGGAAAAGAATCCTTTGCCCTGACTTCATGAAACCTTTTCTAAAGTTAGGAGAGAGGAAACTAAGAGAAAAGTTATGCTAAAACCTGATTTAAATGTTGAACTAAAACATGTTATAGACTCTTCAACTCTAGTAACAGTGAACAATGGAGATGACAAAAATAAAAAGGTCATGGTGCGATCATTGCAAAAAACATTGGCGCACGGCACACCTGTGAAACGTGTTCGAAGATTCATGGGACACCATTAAACTGGAAAAAGAAGGGAGTTGATAATTGTAACTTTCAATATCAAAATGGTCAATCCCTCCAAAACACTTATTTTGATTAGGGACAGCAACTTTTTCCAGAAACGTCTCCATTTACAAGGGAACAATTGGAAATTCTGCACAAACTCCTTATATCTCCACACTTTTGTCCAAATGCACCAAATTCTTCTAATCCTTCATGTTCTTTTGCTAAAACAGGTACCGTATCGTCTGCTTTTCTTAGTGTCAATTCCAACCAAATAGATTCTTGGATCATAGATTCAGGAGCTAGTGACCACATGGTTGGAAGTTCCCATCTTTTTCCTTACTTACACTCCTTGTGCAGGGAACAATTCAATCAAGATAGCTGATGGTTCCTTCTCTGCAATTGCAGGAACAGGAACTATTATACTATCACCATATCATACACTTCATGATACTCTTCATATTCCAAATCTCTCTTGTAATTTGGTTTATGTCAATAAATTAACTCGTTCTCTTAATTGTCTTGGTATTTTAAATTTTGATTTGTGCGAATTTCAGGAAAAGGTCATAGGGAAGATGATTGGCAGTGCTAGAGAATCTGGAGGTCTTTATTTTTCTGACAACGGGAACAACTCACTACAACTGAATCCTATTTATTTGAACTCTATTTTTGTTATTAGTAAATTCATGCTTTGACACAATAGGCTTGGACATCCAAGTTTTTATTATTTAAGACATTTGTTACCTCAGTTATTTTGAAATAAAAATTTGTCCTTATTCCAATGTGAATTATGTGAAATGGCTAAGCATAACTGATCTTCTTTTCCTTCTCAAAGATATCAGGCTTCAAAAACTTTTATGATAATTCATAAAGATGTTGGGGAACCGTCTATAATTTCAACAATGTCTGGGAAACGGTGGTTTGTAACTTTTATTCACGATCATACTAGATTGAGTTGGGTATTTTTATTGAAGGACAAATCTGATCTTAAAAATGTGTTTGAGACTTTCTATGTCATGGTGAAACACAACTCAACGAGAAAATCAAGATTTTTCAGAGTGACAATGGCCATGAATTTTTAATGAACAATTAAGAAGTTTTTTCAGGAAAACTGGGGTAGTACACCAAAGCTCTTGTCCAAATATACCTCAACAAAATGGTATCGCCGAAAGAAAGAATAGACACCTTCTAGAGTTAATGAGAGTTTTAACGTTTACTAGTAAAGTTCCACAACACCTTTGGGGAGAGGCTCTCTTATCTGCCACTTACCTTATTAATAGGATGTCATCTCGTCCTCTTGAATTTAAGACACCTTTTGAAGTTTTTAGAGAGAGTTTTCCTAGTTTTAGGTTAACTACAGATTTGCCTTTGAAAGTTTTTGGTTGTACAACATTTGTTCATGTTCATAATCGTAGTAAACTTGAACTGCGGGCAAAGAAGTGTATTTTTGTAGGATATGCCCCAAGTCAAAAGAGATATAAGTGTTATGATCCACATGCTAGGAAGATAATTGTCACAATGGATCTAACTTTCTTTGAGTCCCAACTCTATTTTACTACTATCTTCAGGGGAAGTATCATGTAGGTAAAGATTCATTTTTTGTGATATTGAGGAAACTAATTATCAAGAAAATGAGGATCCTAATATTACAATAAATACTGATGTGAGGGATGTAGGAGAAGATACAAATAAGTGTTATCCAAGAGATGATAGGGACCTAAGTGACTTAAATGATAAAAACTCGGAAATTGAACTTGTAGCACCTTCAAATGACAAAAATAAAAACAGGAATAGAGAACAAACAAAAGATATACATGTGTATTCGAGAAGGAACCGAACTCAAGATCTGGACCTACCTATTGAGAAACGCAAATGTGTTAGAAATACTTCTAAATATCCTATTTCTATGTTTGTATCTTATAAAAAGTTGTCTCCTAGTTATTCAGTCTTTACTTCACAACTTTCTAGTGTGGAAATTCCAACAAATATGCAGGATGCTTTACAAGTTCCCGAGTGGAAAGAGGCTATTTTGGAGGAATTGCGAGCTCTTGAAAAAAATGAGATATGGGAGTTAGTGGATTTACCTGAGGGAAAGAAACCAGTGAGTTGTAAATGGGTGTTTACCACCAAATTCAAATTAGACGGATCCTTGGAAAGGTATAAGGCCCGCCTAGTACTAAGGGATTCACACATTGACTATCAGTGGTGGAGCCAGAAATTTCGTTAATGGTGTTCAAACTTTAAAAGAGTCGATAAAGTTTTTTTAGCGGAGTGGGTGCACAAAACATTTTTTTATTTTACTGATGAGTGGATATACCCAAATTTAAAAATTAAATTACAATGTTTTAAAGTTCGAGATAATTGTTGAAACTTTTTTTTTTCCACATTTACCTTTTCTTTTAATAAGATTCTTAACTATTTTATATTTTCTAAAAGAATAGTTTAGAAATAATCAAAAGTATAATAGTGGATGATAATCTTTAATTCCATCTTTAAAAATAATTTATTGAGAGTATGCTATGCCTAATAATTCACTAGACACAAATACGCACGCTTACCGCTAGACTACGAGCCATTATTGTGCAGAAGCATGTTCAATTTATTATATATGCACATATTAGACAATATTCTACCTATATACACCGTATAATTTTCCGACAAAGGGTGTTCGCCTGACCACCCTTACTTGGCTGTAGCTCCCCCCCTATCTCGAGGCGTTTGCTTTAGTAGCTCAGCTAAACTCAATTAGAGTTTTGTTGACAATCATAGTAAATCTTGACTGGTCTCTTCAACAGCTGGATGTGAAGAATGCTTTCTTGAATGGGCATGGATCCCCCACTAGGTTTTGAAGGGAAGTACAAGTCAAAGATATGTAGGCTTAGAAGATCTCTGTACGATCTAAAACAATCTCCAAGGACTTGGTTCTAAAGGTTTACTCAATTTGTGAAGAAGCAAAGGATGTGCAAGGACAAGCAAATCACACAATGTTTACTCCACATTCACTAGAAGGAAAAACAACAGCTCTTACAGTGTATATTGACGATATCATCCTCTCAGGAGATGATGTGGTTGAAATAAAAAGTTTAAAGGAACGCATTGCCTCAGAATTTGAGATAAAGGACTTAGGCCCACTGAAGTACTTTATCGTCATGGAGGTTGCACAATCGAAGAAAGGAATTATAGTGTCACAAAGGAAGTATGTTCTTGATCTATTAAAAGAAATAGGAATGAGTGGTTGTAGACCAACTGAAACTTCGATTAATCCAAATCTAGAGTTTGTAAAGGAAGGGAAATTGATTGATAAGGGCCAATATTAGATATTGGTAGGCAAGTTGATTTACTTGTCACGTACTAGACCTGATATTTCCTTTGTTGTGAGCCTAGTCAGTCAGTCCATGCATTCTCCATGAGAAGAACATCAAGAAGTTGTGTATCAAATCCCAAGGTATCTAAAAACTTCTCCTGGGAAAGGGTTGTTCTTAAAAAAAAAAAAGAGCAAAGAAGTGTTGAGGCTAATACGGATGCAGGGTTGGTTCATCTATTGATAGGAGGTCTACATTTGGATATTGTACATTTGTTTGGGGATATTTAGTGACATGGAGAAGTAAGAAGCAAAATGTCGTGGCTCGAAGTAGTGTTGAGGCTAAGTATCAATCCATGGCACACGAAATTTGTGAAATATTGTGGCTCAAGAGATTTTTGGAAGAACTAAGAAGACCTATGAGTTTTCCAATGATGTTGTATTGTGACAATAAGGTTGCCATAAGCATTGCTCATTATCCAGTTCAACATGATAGAACAAAGCATGTTGAAGTGGACACACACTTCATTAAAGAGAAGATTGAAGATGGAAGTGCGTGCATTCCTTTTGTTCCAAAAACTGAAAACGTTGCAGATATTTTCACAAAAGGTCTTTTCAAAACTACTTTTGAGTCCTTTGTGAGTAAGTTAGGCATGTTCGATATTTACATGCCAACTTGAGTGGGAGTGTCAATTGAGTTGGCAGATTTATTCATAATTTGTTCCACCAATGAGCTGGCAGATTTGATTATAATCTGCTCCACAAATAAGCTGACAAATTTTGATTATAATCTGCTTTTGATAATAATCTGCTCCTGTAAATATGGTATTAGTATATATTATTCTAGGAAATAGTTTAGAAGAAATCCCTTGATTCAAGGATTTTCTAAGAATTAGGGATTGATTAGTTTATTTGGTCTTACTTGTTCTCTTATAAATAAAGTACAAACACTATGAATAAAAATACACTTTTACAGTATCTAAACTTTCAGTTATCTTATTTATATAACTGGCAGGAAAATGAGAAAAGAAAGAAATGAGCACAACTTCTCTTGGAGCTGCTTATTCACCAAAATAGCTTCCGCTTCTCTCGAAGTTTTAATCCCATACAAGTGCATCAAAGAATTGTCCTCTTGCTCAGAACCATCGACCAGATGAATGTCAGCCTCAAAAAGCTTCCTTGTCAGATAGTCAATCTTTACCTCACTCGCGGTTTTCTAGCAAAAGCAAGGATTAAACTAAGAAATCAAATTGAAACAGAAATAACATAAGCAAAGCAAAAGAAAGTTGCATGTGATTCTTCATATTTGAAAAGCATCTCCTCATACTCCCTTTGAAGTTCCAGTAAATCATTGTCTTCCTGCCAGAATTAAAAAATAATAACACGACAATCAGTGATGATACTATTTTGAAAGAAAATTGAAATAGCAGAGTAAAGTGTGAACCATTGAGGAGCTTTTTTTCCTAGAGGCTCATTTTCTCCTGCTAGTCACATGCAACAAAGCCTGCGGGTCAGGGAGAGTACAGTCTTCTGATTGATTACTCCTTGAATTGTCTTATTGCTTGCTAGAGTCTAAATTGCTGTCATATAATTTCTGATACAAATAGACATGATTCTGAGGCATACATGCCTACAGGCTACCATGGCATATAAAGATTAGCATAGCAAGATCAGTATAGCAATAGTTTCAACCAGTGACAGATTGCTTTGTCATGATTTTTTTGTAATAAAAGATACTCTAAACAAGTTTTGACATGATAGACATAAAAATAGTTTATTCTGTGTTTAAGTTCTCTAAAGAAATCAAAGAAGAAAATAAAAATTTATGAAATAGAGGACTCAATAGAGAATGTTGCGCACCAACACAAGGACTTGTGTATTTGATAAGGTATTTTTCAGCCTACCATAAATTTATTAAGCTAAGATAATTTACCTGGGCAAGAGTGATATTACATATAATGGCAGTGTTTGCATTTCCACCCAGTGCAGGTTGCAAGACACGCGTAAGTCTACTGTCTCGGTATGGAACGTGACCCCTGCAAGATTGCATGACAGATTAGTACAAGTAGGAGAACAGCTTTACGGAACCAACTCCAACACATAACAAGCTTACCCTTGACTCTCAGCACCTTCACTCGGTTTTTTAATCACAGTTCCTAAAGTCATCAAGCTTTTTTTGATGTGGGAGCCTTCTTTTAGATGCACACCTTCTGCTCCGGTTTTGGCAGCACATTCTGAACAAGCATGATCCACCAGGTTCTGGGAAAATTTTAAGGGTAAAAAGAGTATCTTTGTAGCTTTTTCTACATTAATGATAGCATCTTATGAGAGAATGTAAGACTTCCCACTGCATACCAGAACAGATACACAGACTGCATCACAAGAATTGTCTGTTTTTGTATCTTCAACCTTCTCCCTACTCTCCATTATCTATTAAGTATAAATACAAATTTTAGGACGAGAACGTACTTTTCATATCTTAGTATAGTCATTCAAGCGTATCTTACCATCCAAAAAATTGTGTGTGATCTAATGCTGTATAGATTCATATTAGTTTCTCCAATTTGTCGACAAATTGTGAAGACTGTTACTCTTGCTGAAGCTTTGACATAGGAATTAATTTGAAAATAGAGTAGCTAATATTAAGGCAGAAGGGTGATGGGATATGCTATGCAGCACCTCTCCAAAGATGAAAACCAAATCTTTAGGGCACAGAAATATTTGGCAGTTTGATCACAAGACCAATACTTACAGTGGACCTTTGTTATAAGAGAAATTGGAACCTATAAAACAGTTTTAAAAATATACTCCCTCCTTTTCAATTTGTTTGACCTACTTTCTTTTAGTCCGTTTAAAAAAGAACGACCCTTTCCTTTTTTAGCAACTTTTTAATTTCAACTTTCCACATGACATGTTTACAACCACAAGATTAAAGGGATTTTGGTACATTTGACATATCTTTAATTTAAGACCACAAAATTCAAAAGTCTGTTTTATTTTCTTAAACTCTGTGTCTAGTCAAAATAGGTCACTCAATATGAAACAGAGGGAGTTATAATTACTGAGATGACACATGATGATACTTTAACTTACATTCTCCGAAATCCATGAGTTCAAGCACTTGACCAGGAGAGGCAACAATTTCCTCCCTTAAGCCAGCAACAAATATCCCCCGCTTCATGCCAGATTATCAAATAGGATGAAAGCCAAATTAGGATGACAGATCATGTGCAACTATAAAACAATGATGTGAAACCAAACACAATCCACTACCTCTATACTTTCATGGATTTGCAATTTCCGATGCTCAAGGGCAAACAAATCATTTATCTCCTCATTATAGATTTCCATATACGACACCGCAGCAAAAACTCTCTATCCATTTCCTAGAGTTCCAGGAGACTAAATCATACGTGGGTACTTACAAAAAAATTCAAAAAGTAGAACCGATGTCATGTACTAAAGAATTTTTCAAGGAATGAGCATATCGCACAAAATGATAGTGCAACATAATTTTAAAGAGAACGGTTGATCAGTCTTTAAAAAAAGATATTTCATTAGTTGCTTAAGCTATTGAAAAATCCCCCAGGAAATTAAACCAGCACAAACAGAAAAGGTTCGTCATTTTCCTTAATTAATCAGGGTAGCACCTTATCTATCAAGAAGTCACTCCTGGGCTCTTTCCAACATGGAAATGAATCTATCAATCTTTCCCTAAATTGAGAGATTGCATTTCAGATTAAGCAGGGATCATGACTCTAAGGTTTAGCTTCAAATAGGTGAATGCTCATTTCCTATCTTTCTTTCGCCAGGTTTTTTCATGCTTTGATTCGATAGTTGGAACTCTTTGTATAGAGGATTAGAGTTTAAACCTATGATAAGACTATTAGAGACATAAGGAATAAAGAGAAGGAATCTGGTTGACAATAAAATCTTAGATAGCAAGTGTATAGACTCATATTTTGAGGATTTTGAGGATTCCCTAGTGTACAAAGCTGAAGCATAAGAATCTAATGTTTTGTGGCACATGTTGATGTAGCTGGGGAGAATTGCTTTTCCTTGGTGTCCGTTAAAGACCCATTCACCAACTTTATAACCCATAAGTCCTAAAATATAGAGCAATTTTATAGGAAAACAGAAAATAGCAACTGCAAGAACCGAAAAATGACTTTAAGACTTGACGAATGACCCTAAATCGCGTTTATAGCGAGTTGCTTTCCAGGAAGAGAACTTATTTCTTTAAATCAATATGAAGTTGCAGATACAGTTATCATTTGAAGAATGTCAAAAATATGAATGTGGCATAAAGGCTAGTGGTTGAAATTGATATAATGGCAATTCCAAACCTCTTCAATAGAATTAAACAGATCTTGCACGGCCATAGGGATGACTCCAGGTTCAGTTGTAGATCCTCTCATAGTATGTGTTTTTCCACTACTTGACTGGACCATATGCAAAAACAGTCCCTGCCAAAGAAAATAGGTAGGCCGATCAGTAGCTTAAAACACATATTTGCTTTTTATAAAGTTAGGTAGTATTATTAAAGCTAGTACCAAGAAGGCACTGCAAGAGGTACAGAAAAGGACATATCAATGACACCATTTCATCCTCAACACCTAGAGCTCAAAAAAATAAAAATATGACATGTTTCCTATACCAGAAGAATAGACTATGTATGGATTTATACTTAGAAAATCTGAGTGCTTTCTTATCCTCAAAACATCTTTTATTCCTTTAGGACAGAGCACATGATGCAGACAGGAACAGTCTTCAAGATCTGTCTCAGCTCTTCTCCAACTCTACATCCAACTCGATATAGCAGCAAACTCCTCACATCCTTAGGAATCACCAATTGCACTCCAAAAATGTTTGAAAATCATTATCCGAATCTGCCAGGACAGTCACAATGTGAGTTGGAGGAGGAGGAGGTGATTAATTGTTTCCAATGCCTTCTCACTGAAGAAACATCTGATATATAATGAAAACCCCACTTTTGAAGAGTGTCTAGGTAAGGCAAGCATCCTTAGCAGCAATCAATCCAAAACAAGCAACTTTAAAAGGAGCTTTAGTTCTCCAAATACACTTCCATGGCCAGTTTGCTTCCCATTTCCTCAGACATATGTAGCATATGCAAATGCATAAAAAATTGGGAGAATATCAAATGAACATATGTCAACACATGGCAACAGAGCCTCTAGTTACAAGCAAGTGGTGCTGTCCAAAATGTTCTACCCACCCTTCCAATATTTTTGTCTTTTTTTTCTTTCTTTCTATTTCCAGCGGAGGCACTCCTCTCTCTGGAAACTAGTGTTGCTACTTCTGACGAACATTCATGCATTGCTCCTTTTAGGAAACCATCTAGGCGCTGCTCCTCTTGGATGACCGTTCCAGTGCCACTATCTCTACATCAATCAGTAATGCTATTTTCTACCCAACCAATCCCCTTTCTGAACTTTGATTTATTTTGTTACTGTTCTTGAATTCAAGTTATGCTGATAATATTTTGAAGAATAGCAACATCGTATTTTTAGGTGATCAAGGATAGATCTTTTTTGTTTATAGACTATGTAATTACCAGTTACCTTTTGAAGGACAGAATTCTAGCACCGGTTTTCTTCTTTTGTAGTTGTTCACTATCCAGCGAGATTCAGCATCAGCTTTCTATATTTTTAAAACTAGCTAACTCAAGTTGATTCCCCCGCTTTAAGTTTTAGGGGCCTGTTAAAATACCAAGTGAATATTTGTCAAGATTTATACATGATATCAAAGTCAGATCTCAATGTCATATTGTCCATGTTCCATATATCATGCGCTAGACATGCGGGAGGAGTTAGAATGTCCCACATTGATTGAGGTTGTTGTCTCCTTATATGGTCTTGGATAATTCTCACCTCATGAGCTAGCTTTTGAAGCTGAATTAGACAAGATCCATATTACAAACTTTGATGATGTAGAAAGTATCTCAAAGTTAGAAAAACTGTGGCCGGAGGTAGCTTTGGAAGGAAAAACAATACCCAATTGAGGAACACTGTAATTCAAAAATGTTCTCTTTGACTTGGGAAATGTTCCCCCTCTTTTTTTCTCCTTCTGAGAATCACTAGAGCCCTCTCTCCTGTGTTTTTTTCTTTTATCATGGGTGGTAAACTCTTTTTCGTTTCTGGGGATATCATTTGAGATAGTGGAAAATAGCGACGAGCCAATCAGATGGTTTCTCTAGATAGAACGTGATCGAAGATTCACAAGTCAAATAAAAATGGAAGAAGAGATTCTGAGATGAATATGTGAGCAGATGCAGCAAGCCTCATGGGATCAGGGGATTCTCTACAGAAGATGGGGATTAAGATTCAAGCCTTCACCAATACAGTTTATAAAACTATAACAACTATGGTAGATATCTCAGAATTGAAACATGGATTGGGGACAGGAAAAAGCAATTACCCTACCAGAAGTCGACTACAACAGGAGAAGGTTGAATGGAGTGTTGAGGGAAATCATAGTCCTGGACGCATCAGATAAACTCACAAAACATAAGTAAGTTGTTGCATCGCTTTCAATTGAAGTTCATTAAGTTAACAGCACCATCAAAAATGTCAATTGATCAGGTCAATGTTATTTAATATTGGTAATTAACACTGTTCGTGCAAATTTCTCCAAGGAACATCGTACTCACTCCTTATACTTGTTATGACCGTGTATACTACCGTGCCCTTTTTAATAAAATATTACATTACTTGATCAGAAAAGACCATGTTTACTACCGTGCCTGTTGGGTAGCAACATGTGTTGAGATAAACAAAAAACTCCTTTTGGGATGTTGCATCTTGGTGATGCCCTCATATTGACTATAAAGGCTACAAACAAACAACAGTAAAAAGTTGTAACAAATATTTGTTTGAAATCCACAAAAGAAATATTTCCTAACTTCATAAGCTTCTACACAAATTCATTTGAAACCATATGAAAAACTGCTTTCTCAAAAACAAGTAAAAGAAAAAAACTCCAATGCAAAATTCATAAAATACCAAGTTAACAATGTGAAATATTATGTGCAAGTTGTTTTCTCGGGCTTTTCCAGATTTGGACCTGAAGCCAACCCCACCCCTTAGGGGAGGCTGACCAAAAGCAAGGAACCATTGGCATCAGCGCCTAAGGCACTTTTGATGTGCAGACGGAGAAAGATCATTTAGAAAGTCTATTTTTTTGCTAGTGAAAATTTTATTATGCACAGATCTCGTTTTAATAACTTCAGAATTTATACGAAGAAAATTGATTGTAGAGAGGTGTTGCATAACTTTAGTAGATATATAGCGTAGTTGCATCCTCCTTCATCTTTACTTGTTGTATTCTAGCTATATGCCTCACACAATGACTTGAGCTTAAAATAAAGGATTTAGATATAACGCAATTCAAGTTCCAATGTTTTAATAATTGGCTTGATTCCAAGTCAGAATAAAAGAGTAGAGTTGTGCTTAATTGACAATCAGCATAAGACGGAAATTACAACAAAAAAGATGTGTAAAATTAATACCATTAAATCCGCAGAAACAATATTTTTAGTTCGAGCTTGGTAGATTTCAAGTGTTGTGCATTCGTCCCCGAAAATTCAAAAAGTTGGGCACATTTAGAAAAGGGGAAAACCTAGAAGAAGAGAAAGTGAGAGTACCGATTTCAAACTTGGCCGGCTGGTTGGGAATGAAGGTAGAGCTGCCGGAGATCTCCATGGGCTGGACTTGGCATCTTCCTGTGACAGAGGCCTCCCTCTCACTGACACGTGGATTCTCTCCATCAGATTTGCTGATTTTCCCGCTTGGGGGCACTCTTTCTTTCTTTCTATTTTTATTTATTATTCCCCCCGACCATCCAAAATTACTCAACTACTAAAATGTCCTATCATATGAAAAAATTATAAAAATTCATCATCTTCTATTCTTGGATAGTCATTTTTCGCCATGTATCATTCGCAATTAGGGGCGAAGCAACAGTCAAGGGTGTGCAAGTAATTATATCATATTTATAGGTCAAATTTATAAAATTATTAATACATACTTAAGTTTGCACAAACTTGAGAGTTGTTGGCTCAATGGCAACGAGTATGCCAAAGTCTTCAAAATCGGAGGTCGGAGGTTCGACTTTTGGTTCCTTTTAAGTTTTGTAACTTTCTTTTTAATTTTTTTACTTGTTTTTCGTGGGTCCTTTAGTAACTTTCTTTTTAATTCTTTTACATATCTCTCTATGACACTATTTAATTGTTTTACATAGCTAAGTTAAAAAAAAATTAATTATAGATAACATAAATTATGACAAAATGAATACTTATTAATTATTAAATTTAATTTAGGTATTTATTTATATTAAATATATAGTAATATTTTCAAAAGGTATCTATCAAAAAAATTAGAAAAAAAGATTTTGTGCAATTACATTTATATCATTGTATTTTCCATTCTCTCATGATTAATAGGTTATTGGGAACTTTGAATTAACTTATATTTTATTTTGTTTATGATAAAATCGGTTGAACAAGATGAATGTGAATCCACTCACTAAATTATCTGTTAGTTATCTTTTAAAATATTGCACACCCTTCATAAAATGTCTGACTCCGCCACTATCCGTGATGTATCGGAACGTACGTGATGTATCGGGACATATGCAATGTATCAGAATGTTGAGTATTGTATTCGAAATCGTGACGACATGTATCAGGACGTTTAGTGATGTATCCGAAATCACTTTACGTAATGTATTGATCGGATACATCACTTTACACGATGTATCGAGATGTTTTGGGATGCATCCAGATTCCACCAAATTTATGGTTTTTTTGTAATTTGAAAAGGAGTAGGGATATGATGCAATTAGTTCTTAACACTATAGAACTTGTATAAAATTTTCATTTTTTTAATAGGCGTGTAAGTAAAAAATGTGACGAGTAAAGTAATTCAGGAGGAGTAATTTTTTCTTGAGCCAATGACAATAAAAGGAAAATCATTTTGGCCATAATGGCTCAAATACATGTTCACACTACAAACTGATTTTCTTTTTGACAATTATACCTTTCTTTGTCGAATTTACTTTTTTCTTATCAATTTATTTATAAAAATAAAAGAAATAAAAAGGAATGGAAGGGGTAATTATGTCTCAATAAATGAGAAAGCTTTCCAATACATGAAAAATTGACTAATTTTTAGATTTCTCTAACTTCCATACATACATGGCTTTTAATTTCTTTTAGAAATGTTGTAAAATGGCTAAAGGGCAATACGTATGTAGTTTTCTTCTTCTTCTTTTTTTCATTTTCTAATAAAAATTTATAAAGAATACAAAATTTAAATTTATAATTAGAAAATAAAATTTAAATTATAAAATAAGCTCATTCATAAAATTAAATTCAAAATAATTTTAACTTACACTCTTCTCTTGTAAAGTCTATCATAGATACATCGAGACAAAAAAATAAATTACAAATTTGACCACAAAAGAAAATAATTTTAATATTTTTTCTCTCTTTTATTCCATTCTCACTCTTTCTTTTTATTTTTCATCTTTTTCAAAATAAAAAATTAAATAAAAACAAAATATTCAGTAATCATAAGCAAAACAATCCACAAATAAGATGTAATATAAATTAATTGAAAAATGGTTGAGAAAATAAACATTATCCTTCAATTCTTTCAACTCTTGTCGAACCTGTTGAAACAACATAAAATGAATTAATGCATTGTGTATGTAAAAAATATATTAAAGAATCATTTTTTTGTACACTAACCGCTGGAATTTATTTCTTCAACTCAACATATTTGTGTTCTACGTCAACATGATTCCTTTCTGATATTGCGTAGTATTCTGCCTGGTGGTGACTGGAAGATTGCATTCATCTCTTCATCCGTCAGGACTATGTTCTTAAATTTATGCTAGAATTACAAAATAAACATGACAAATTAAAAAAATTAAATAAAAAGACAATAAGAAAAATTGTTAAATGAGTTTTTGAATTAACATATGTTCTGAATATGGATTTTTTAAGTCATTGAAGAAAATAGATTTCGCGATGTCTTCCAGTTGAAAATGTGAGGTGTGCCATTGAAAACACAAACACGGATATCTACTGTGTTGTCAAAGGGATGACAAAACTCGTATCTGCAGGGCTAAGTGGAATCCACCAAATTTGAATGATGATGGTTCTTTTTTTAATCTATGACTGCACCTTTTGGGTGTCAACTTGTAACATTTGGTGTCTCATGGGTAGTTGATGTACTCACCACTCTCAGCCAAATCAAAATACTGTTTAGGTACTTTTGTTTTAAATACCTTTGAACCTGTCATAAATGTACTGCTGAAGTACACAAGTCCAATGTTGAACCAGTCTTCAGGCTCAAAATAATTGATTTCCTTAAACTTATTCAAAAAAGTTAACTTAGGGGACTTTGTTCATTTTACCAAGTACTTTTGAATTAACCTATATGGAATAGATGGATCTTCAACAAAATCACTGACGAGACCTTATTTAGATTAGTTACAGTTGTAAATTTCTTAATATCGAAACGGAGTTCAATTCCATTTAACTTGATAATGAACAAGTCATTCCTGTCGTTATCAGTCTCAATAAGTAAAAAATGATGCAATAACTGGCCCTGCACCTTTATGGGAAGTAAGTCATTAAATACAACAAACGGAATCTACAAAAACTGTTGAAACTACTCTTGACCGAGAAATGTAGACAGGTCTTTAAAAACATTCATATTCGTGCATGAAACCCAGTAGGTGTATTGCTTCCTTGCCTAAAAAGTAATAATTTTTTTATATATTAAATATAAAAATAGTAGGTCACAGTTTTCATACCAAATTTAAGCCAACTTCATGTCAATATTAAACATACTTCATCTCAAGTTCATATACATAATGAAATAATTTTAAATAAATTTCCCCATAAAATGTGTAGCATTTCAACAGCTTCAAACAAAAAATAAATTGAAACAATTTTGAGAAAAGATACACCAATTTTATATCAATTTCATGACAATGCATATACATATAGATGCATAAATCATACCAATTCCATGCCAACAATAAACAAACTTCATGCCATAATCATATGAATAAATAAACAGTTTGAAAAAATAATTTCTACTAACCAATGTAGCGTTTCATCAACTACATTAAGACTCCAAAATTTATACAAATGTTAGAAAAAATACATCAAATTTATATCAACTTAATGCAACTGCATATAGATATTGATGCAAGAAATCATACCAATTTCATGCCAAAAATATACTCATTCAGATGATTGGATACCAAGTTAAAACATAACATGAACTATACAATACAAATTTCATACAAATTTTATACACATTTCAGCAACTTCATTCGGGAAACAATTTAAAAAATGAATAAAATAAAATTTGAATAATTGAGAAAATAATTTAAATAAAATTTTACCCTCTTACCTCTTTTGCCCTTGTTTGACTTTGGGATTTTTGAATCATCTTTCATTGTTGTTCTTCTTTTGGAGGGTTTTGATGACCGAACCATATCCACGTTTGTTGATTATTTTATTTTGTTTTTATTTTTTTCTCGCTTACAAAATCTGAGTCAGATTTCGAAGGGGGTTCCACCATTTTCCCTTTTCTCTTTTGTCCCTTTCGATTTGGAGGAGTTGCAATTTTCTTTGCTTCTCTTTTCTTCTCCTTTTCTGAGCTATGTTTCTTCTTTTGAGGGGTAACACTCTTGTTCGCCAGATTTGCACTCTTGTTTGTCGACGGCGTTTGAGTCAAGATGTTAAAAGATGGAGCCTCAAATTCAATATTAGAACTCGTTTCTACTAATCTAAGGCTTTTTCTAGGAGTATGCTCAGGTTTCTTCGACATGTTTTTTCGAAATTTCTAAAAACTTGGTATTGTAAAGAAGATTTGACCTTTCTTTTGATTGTCAATGAAGAAAACTTATTATGATGAGAGAGAGGGTTTACAGTTTCTAAGGAAGATGAATGAAGAGGTGAGAGAGAAATGTTTAATTTTTGAACGTGGAGGTAGCGGGTTTTGACGTGTGAGAAAGATAGAAGAAACGTGGTGGTGGGGGTTGGGGGTTGGCGTGTAACAGTAAAATAAAAATACAAAAATCAAGGTAAATTCCTAAAAAGGGATAATAGATAATTATGATTGATTCTTTATTTATATCACTTATTAATTAAAATATAATTGTAAAAGACTAATTATTTAATAAAGTGGAATTAATTGATTTATAAATAAAAAATGATCTGTTATAACTCACAATTAAAATGTTATAAGTAATAATATTTTAAAAGTAGATTTAAAATTCGTAATATTGCCTCTTAAATATATATGTGGGGTGATTTTTCCTTAAATAATGTGAACGAGCTGCAATATTTGGTAATTACGCAAGTTTGTGTGTTTTTATTTGTTTAGTTAGGAAAATGTTTTCTTATTATCATACCCTTAGTAGTATTTTCTATATGACTTATCAATTTAAATTTTCAAGATCATTTAAATTCATTTAATCAATCAAATTTAAATATTGACGTGATACTTTTTGTAAACAAAATAGTGTAACTTTTTATATCATATAATCCACATATATTTGTTGATGAGGTACCAATTAGATATGCCAACTCCAAAGTTGGACTTATCTTTAGATTGAATTTTTTATTTATACGTTGGCCGACGGTTTGAATGGTCAAGATTATACTACATTAACAAATATTATAATCATAGTTAAGTCAATCAATTTTTGAAAACTACTCCCTAAATGTGGTAAGAACAAGATATTTTCTATAAATTTTGATATTCATTAATTTAATTTTATATTTTTGTATTTAGATATTAAATTTTATGATAGTTAAGGTGAGAATCAACTAAACAATTTTTTGTGATAATAAACTTTGTTCTTAAAATATTTTATATGTTGAGAAATGAAAAAAAAGAGGTGAATCATCATCATATATCATCATCATATCATATCATCATATATTATTAAAAGTGGGAAGCATCAAAGTGCAAAGTTGGAGTACTTTTTTCCCATACACTAAATTAACATGTTGTAAAGTATTTATATTAATTAATTATTAACTACTACAAAATAAAAGTTAATTTTTTATTCATTAGTTATGAGTTACACCTCCTCCAATATGACTTTTAAGCATTTTCAGTTTTCTAATCATCAAGATCAGTTTTGTAAGTATCAAGATATTTTTCAGTTTTCTAGACGTATATTTAATTAAATTAAATTGAATGGTACAACAAATGCATGTAATTTCTTTAGTTAGGAATATGAAAATCTATATATATTGTGATCTATTATCATTTCTTTACTTTTTATCATCTCTATATAGTTCTTGACATTTCTTGTATTTGTTTTTCTTTAATATATATTTTTTTCTTGATTTGTTTTTGCTAATTATTAATTCTTATTTATTTTTCTTCTGTTTCAGGTTTTTACCTACGATTTTGAATTCTTCACTTCTCATTTACATCATAAGGTAAGTAATAAGTACGATGTTCGTTTCACAAAAATTTAATGTAATCTGTAGGAAAATAGTGATATGTATGACATTTTTAGTAGTATAAATGATATAGACTTTAGATTCATACAAAATTATTATTTCTTTGAGTGAATGCTTTTTTGAAGATGTACCCAATATTTTAAATAAGATATTTTAAACATTTCAACCATTTATATCAAGTTTCTTATTTGTGACTCGTGAGCATAGATCGATTATATTATATTCTGTAATATGATTATATTTAAATAATTTAATTAATATTTTCCTGTCAAATTTACATATGAAAGGACTCATAATCTTGAATCAAACAAAGAAAGTTGTACGTGCAATTATTGGATTTTTATTTATCGATTAAATTTTCTAAGGCCACTAATAACTATCTCTATCACAAATAAACACTATTTTTTAAAGTGTATCTCATGAAATTGACAATGATACATTATCCACCTCAAAGAAACATATGTTGATCAGTATTTGTACAACATGAAATACTACTTTTATTCAGCAACAACTTCTTGATATGCATGTGTCTATAAAAAGGAGGTTACAGTTTCTTATACAAGATACAAACTTTAAGATGTGTGAAACACTTGCAAACATAATCAATGTTACTTATGTCACATATAAACTATTTGTAGTTGAAATATTAAAAAAAAATAAGGGACATGTTGTACTAAGTATAAGATATATTAGAACTATATAAGAAAAATAACACATATACCAATTCAATTGATTGTGTATCACTACAAACAATCATACTTCTCTTTCAAAATTTAGTTACTCAATATTACTTGCAAGTTTTAGTAGCATTTGCATCATTTAATTTTTTTGTACTAACTAACACAGGACACACGTGCAATGCACATGCCTAGAAACTAATAATTATAAATGTAGACAAAAACCTTACAATAAAAGAATGGGAAATAAAAAATAAAAAAGACGAGAAATTATTAGAATTACAAATGTGAAATATCAAAATTACCATACTTTAGTAAGAGGAGAAAGTGTGGCTACGTACTGTGTTTGAAGGGGAAAAAGAAGTATGTTTTAAAATTTGTTTGTTGGGAATAAAGAAAATTTTAATATTTGAATATAAAAATAAGATGAATTTAATGAATATCAAAATTTATAGAAAATATCTTGTTCTTACCACATTTAGGGTGTAGTTTTCCAAAATTGGTTGACTTAATTATGATTATAATATTTGTTAATATAGTATAATCTTGACCTTTAAAATTTAAATAAGACACATGTCTCTCATCTAGACGTACACTTGACAAAAACAATTTCTTATTATAACATGCAAATATTTAATTAATTAATACTAGGCAGGTTTAGCTTTGTCAAGTATATGGAAATGACAACTATATATATACTATTATTTTACGTGTTTAATTAATTCGGCCATGCAAAAGTACTGCCTATCTCTCTCAAGATATTAATTAATAAGGATAATTACAGTCTAATATTTTAAATTATTTAATTTACAAAATAACATGTATTATGGTGGGGTGATTGACATTTCTCTATTCTTAATTATAAATTTCGGAGTTCATGAGCTCCTGAAAATGAAAAAAAATAAAGTTGGAGTATATATAGTCCTTAGAAATAAATCTTGCAATATATATATATATATATATATAT
>JAJOOH010004646.1:0-22321 GCA_029582605.1 Solanum gracilifrons
TCTCTCAGAAAGTCACCTCAACAGATCTTGTAGAGTTAGAAATGGTAGACTTTGATGTCATTCTAGGCATAGATTAGTTATATTCCTGTTATGCCTCATCGATTGTAGAACTAGGATTATTCATTTTTAGTTTCCAGACAAACCAATCTTAGAATGGAAGGGTAGTAGGTTACCGCAAATGGGTCGATTCATTTCTTACCGTAAGGCCAGAAAGATGATCTCTAAGGGTTATCTCTATCATCTAGTTCGGGTTAAGGATTCAAGCTCTGAAACTCCAACTCTTGAGTCAGTTCTAGTGGTTAATGAGTTTCCAGAAGTATTTTCGGAAGATCTTCCCAGGGTTCCTCCGGATAGGGAATTCAACTTTGGAATTTATCTCCTTCCAGATACCCAGCCAATTTTTATTCCTCCTTACAGAATGGCTCCAGCTAAGCTTAAGGAATTAAAGAAGCAGTTGAAAGACCTTTTAGACAAGGACTTCATCAGACCTAGTATTTCTCCAAGGGGTGCACCAGTGTTGTTCGCAAAAAAGTAAGATGGTTCTCTCACAATTTTCTTTGACTATAGGCAGTTGAACAAGGTTATAATCAAGGATAAGTATCCAATCTCCATGATTGAGGACTTGTTTGACCAACTTCAGGGTGCTACTCATTTCTCAAAGATAGACCTCAGATCGGGTTATCATCAGCTTAAAGTCAGAGATAGTGACATTACGAAGACAGCCTTCAGGACTCAGTATGGTTATTATGAATTTGTAGTTATGTCATTTGGACTAACCAATGCTCTTGCAGCTTTCATGGACTTGATGAACAGAGTGTTCAAGCAGTACTTGGACTTGTTCGTTATCGTCTTTATTGATGACATCATCATTTACTCTATAAATGAGGAAGAACATGCGAGTCATTTGAGAGTTGTTCTGCAGACTCTCAAAGATCGCTAGTTATTCGCCAAATTTAACAAGTGCGAGTTTTGGTTGCATTCGGTTGCTTTTCTTGGGCATATAGTGTCTAGTGAAGGGATTCGAGTAGATTCATAGGAAATAGAGGCAGTGAAACAATGGCCCAGACCTACCTCTCCTACCGATATCAGAAGTTTCTTGGGTCTAGCGGGTAATTACAGAAGATTCGTGGAAGGATTTTCATCCATAGCCTCACCATTGACTAAGTTGACTCAGAAGATGGTCAAGTTTCAGTCGTCAGATGATTGTGAGAAAAGCTTCGCAGAATTGAAAACTAGGTTGACTATTGCTCCTGTTTTGACTCTACCATAAGGTTCAGACGGTTATGTGATTTATTATGATGCATCCAGAATCGGCCTAGGTTGTGTGTTGATGCAGTGAGGTAAGGTTATAGCTTATGCTTCCAGACAACTTAAGGTGCATGAGAAGAATTATCCGACTCATGACCTCGAGCTTGCAGATGTGGTGTTTGCACTCAAGATTTGGAGGCACTACTTGTATTGTGTTCATGTAGTTGTGCTCACAGACCATAAGAGCCTTCAATATGCGTTCACCCAGAAACAGTTGAATCTTTGCCAGAGAAGATAGCTTGAGTTCCTCAAGGATTATGACATGAGTGTGCATTACCATCCTGGTAAGGCAAATGTAGTAGCAGATGCCCTTAGCAGACTATCTATGGGTCACATGTTGAGGAAAAAAGAAAGGAGCTAGCAAAAGATGTTCACAGACTTTCTCACCTAGGAGTTCGTCTTATAAGCATATCAGATAGTGCTGTAACGGTTCAGAATGGGGCAAAATTTTCTTTGGTAGTGGAAGTTAAGGAAAAGTAAGACAGTGATCTGATATTACTTGAACTCAAGGGTACATTCCACCAATAGAGAGTTGAGGTTCTCTTCCAAGGGGGAGATGATGCGCTTCGCTACCAGGGTCGATTATGTGTTCCTAATGTGGGCGAGTTGAGACAGCATATTCTTGAAGAGGACAATAACTCCAGAAATTCTATCTATCCAGGCACCACTAAGATGTACCGCGATCTGCGGGAAGTCTATTGGTGGAATGGCATGGAAAGAGATATAGCAGATTTTGTGGCTAAGTGCCCCAATTGCTAGCAAGTCAAGGTAGAACATCAAAAACTAGGAGGTATGACTCAAGAGATTGACATTCCTACATGGAAGTGAGAAGTGATCAACATGGACTTCATCACAGGTTTACCTCGTACTCGTAGACAACATGACTCCATTTGGGTGATAGTTGACAGAGTTACTAAGTCTTCTCACTTTTTGGCGGTCAAGACTATAGATTCGGCGTAGGACAATGCCAAGATTTATATTCATAAGATTGTGAGGTTGCATGGGTTTCCTTTGTCTATCATCTCATATAGAGGTCCTCAGTTTACCTCTCATTTCTGGAAGTCATTTTAGAAAGGTCTTGGTACTCAGGTTAATCTTAGCACAGCATTTCATCCATAGACAGATGTTCAGGCAGAGCATACCATTCAGACCTCAGAGGACATGTTGAGAGTTTGTGTGATCGATTTCAAGGGTAGTTGGGATGATCACCTTCCTCTTATAGAGTTTGCCTACAACAATAGTTACTATTCTAGCATTCAGATGGCCCCTTATGAGGCATTGTATGGGCGTAGATGCAGATCTCTTATCGGTTGGTTTGAAGTAGGTGAAGCAGCCTTGATAGGGCCAAATTCAGTCATTTATACTACGGAGAAAGTGCAACTCATTAGAGATAGACTTAAGACAGACCAGAGTCGCCAGAAGTCTTATGCAGATGTAAGGAGAAGGGAACTAGAGTTCCAATTTGATGATTGGGTTTTCCTAAAAGTATCACCTATGAAGGGTGTGATGATATTTGGCAAGAAAGGAAAGCTCAGTCCTAGATACGCAGGCCCTTACCGGACCTTGAAAAGGATTGGTAAAGTGGCTTATTGTAATGACCATAAAATAGAATAAGTGAAACTAGAACCTAACGTGTGTGTGTTAGAGTTTGGTGTGAGGTTTGATGGTGCTTTATGTTGTCTCGTGAATGGCACCTCTGTGCTAGTGGTTTGGTAAATTCCTCCCTTGGCTAGTTAAGTGACTGGACGGTTATTTTGGGTTTATTTACATATTTAAGAGTATTAAAACTGTGAAACTCTATTTTACATTCTATTATTTCAAAAACCCCAAATCAAAACCCTTCCCTCCCAAAACGTCCTCTCTAGAAACTCCATTGGAGATCAAGGTCAAGTTCAAGCTAGGGTTGGGGATTTCAAGGTGTTTCTTCTTCAATTTTTGTGGGGAATCAATAGAAAGGTATGGTAGTCTTGATCCTTGTCTAATTTTCCATTCAAGGAGCCAATTCAAAGGTGATTGCAAAGTATGAAAATCTAGGTTTTTACTCAATCTCATGGGTTCTTTCCTCAAACATTTTCAAATGGTATCTAATGTCAAATTATGATTATATTGATGTTTAATTGATGATTTTACTCTATGAACCCATGATTCCTCTCAATTTCTAAATTGTGTCTTATGAAGTGGGTTTGTTGATCATGAATGAATGTTGATGAAGTATGCCTAAATTGATTTAGATTACTGAATTGTATCATCATCTATGCCTAATTATGGTGAATTGTTGGTGAATTGAGGATTTGTGATCATAGCTTTGAAAGGGCAAGTTTGACCTAATTTCATGTTAAAGTAGAATTATGCTTGAATTGTTGATCCACTTGAAAGGTGGAGGTGTTTACTTACTATGTACATTGTGATCATGGCCTAGAAGTCATAGTGTGAGGAATTGAAGTATTATCATGATGTTGTATATATGAATGTGATATAAAGCATGTGTTTGATCTAAACGAATGAATTATGATCATGTTTAGAAGCTAATTGTGTTATGATTGAATGTTATATATCTATTAACACTTGTGGATGATGGTGATTATGTGAAAGGTTATTCTCACATATACACACATAAATGAATGAATGAAGTTTAATGAAAATGTTAATGATGAAGTACTATTTGAAAGGCTATTCTCATATTGTACTCCAACGAATGTTAATGACTTGTTGTGAAAGTACTTCCTCATAATAAGGGGGTTCTTAGGTGAAAGGATATTCTCATCTTTGAATCTATGAGTTTTCCAATGAATTAATAAGTGTTGGGATGGGATGGATGCTCATCCGGGAGTTGAGGCGGAGTATCTAGTAACAATCCCTATATCCCATTTTAGTGAATATTGGGTTTGGGATGGATGCTCAATCGGGAGTTGAGACGGGGTATCTAGTAGTAATCTCTTATCCCAAAATGAACTAAGGTAATGAATGTAATGTACTCCATGGGGAATAATGCTAAGCACCGAGTAGATATGGAGTGAGATGGGTGTTCATCTATAAGTTGAGGCGGGGTACCTAGTAGCAATCTTTTGAGATGGATGCTCATTTGAGTTGTAGCGGGGCATCTAGTAGAAATCTCCCTATCCCATAAACTATAAGCCCACATAGGTCTAGCTAGTGGATCCACGTAAGCTAAAGAACAATGGTCCTACCTTAGGCAAGTAGGAATTACTTTTTCCGATGAAGGTGACACTGGATTCCATGTCAATTTCACAAGGTCTATGTCGGTTAAGGCTTACCCCCACAAAGAATGTTAATGAACTATGGCTTCTTAAGGATGTACTACTTAGTGTATGTGATGGTATGGGACGCCATCTATGCATTGCACAAGTAAGCATTTGAGGGAGGTCATGGTGTGTTACTTTATAATGTTAATGAATGAATGGTCTCTTATAATGGCATTTATAAGAATGTTGATCTAATGTCTAATAAATGAAGATGCTCTTAATCTAATGAAGCTAATGAAGAATGTTTACTCTTAAATGCGTATATGCTTAAATGTAAAGATACATGCTATACTTGGATTGTATTATGAGTTACTCTCTTGTCATGACAATTGTATATGAATGTGCCTTGCCTATGGTGACTTCAAAGGAGTACTTAGTGTGAGTAGTAGTATGGGATGCTACTTGCACATTGCATAAGTATGACTTAGAGTTGTCTTAGGTGTTGGTCTTAATGTGATGATGTGATTCATGTAATGTTTATGTCTATTATATGCTTTATTGTGTAAAGGTGGAAAGGATGAATGGTAAGTTAACTTAGGGTGACCTTAAGGTAGTGCCTTAGTGTGGGTGGTGGTATGGGATGCTATCCATACATTGCACAAGGTATAGCTTGAGGGTTACTTGAGGTGAAGGCTTAAGGTAAAGGTAAAGGTTTATATGTTGATCTTGTTCAAATTAGAAAATATGCCTCGTGTGTTGGTTGTGACTTATATTATGCCTCTCTTATCAATGTTCATGAAGTTTTACCAAAATGGCATAAAAGCATGACTTTCAATTAAATGTTTTTTTAAGCATGATTTTTGCATGGCTTCCATACTTAGTACATCTTTTGTGCTAACCCCATTCTTCCCCTTTTCTTACTAAAGTGTAGGGTTTTGAGATGTTGGGGTTGTATGCTTGAAGGATTGGTTTCTAAGGTGCTTGAAGATGAAAACTTGGTGAGTCCTCATAATTTCGAGGACAAAACCCATTATGTTCCTTTTATGTCTTTTACTTTATGTTAAAGCTTTTGTATGGGCTAAGTCCCAACATTGTATTCAAAGTATTAGATGGTTTGAGACATAGTGTACAAAGTCTAGAATGTCTTCCGCTTGCTTTTTAATGAAAATGTCTTCCATTGTAAAGAAAGCTTTTAATTCTCCTCTATTTTCCTATGTTCTTATGTTCAAGAATGCTATGAAACTTGTATTAGACCCCTTCGGGGTCGAGTATGCCATGTTACGACTAGGGGGTGTTCTCGGGTTGTGATAAACGTGGTATCAGAGCATAAGACTTTGGAATGGTCTTAGGTTGTCTCAGACCACATCTAGTAGAGTTTTATTCATAATATGAAGTGCGCCACATTATGAATAGGAGCCTATTGGGTGCTTAGAAAGTTTCACTTCTTCATTTTTCTAGTCGTGCCATAGAGTTTAGCTCTATAATGTCTCTCTCTTGTTCCTTATCCAATGGTGTTTAGTGTGTGACCACTTGAAAGGAATATGTTAGAAGGTGTGAGGGAGGAAGGTTGGTTGTGATGCCAACCAGGGCTATGTGACCTGATAGATGTGAGATGGAAGATTGTGATGTTGACTTTAGTATGAATGGGTTGCTTTATGGTTATTTGTTTTGTTGGTAGAACACGGCTTAGTTATGATGAGTTTTGAGGTATGTTGAAAGAGTTGATGAAGTGAGGTGTTTTAGAAATATTTTGATATGTTGGGTGAGTAGACTCCATAAAAGAGAGTATAAGTGTAATTCACCTTGTTTTGGAATCATCCATGTCTGGTGAGTATGAAGGTTTAGTGTTGTTTTGCTCCGACCTTAGAGTTGAAAGAAGTGAAGATTAGAAGAGTTGGTATAGGCTTAATCCTAGGTGGGGGATAATGTGCCTAGATGGTAAGGTCTTTGAGTGTCCTTGATGTTCATAAGTTAGGCTTTATTGATGTACTCACCTTAAGAGGTGAAGTGAGTTTGAGGAGTTTAGACCTGGTGTGGTAGACTCATATGAGACCTTGAGTGATGTGGTAATGTTGTTGTGAGCAAGTGTTGGTAAATGAGGACCTTTCTAGTTTAAAGGTACCAGTATGTTGATGGTTTCTTATAAGTGGAGAATGTCTTGATTATGGTTCCTTTGTGGTGTTCATGATAAGTCATAGTTGGGTTTACTCCAAAGTGGGGGATGGTATGTTGAGCAGTAAGGTCATTGTGGGTTCCGATATCCTTACCTCTTCCTTTATGTGTCTATTCAAGCCTAAGACAAAGAGTTCCTTTTTGGCTTGTTTCATGTTTTTGGAGTCATGTTTGACATTGTGTTTCCATGGTCTCCTTATGTTATGCATGTTCTATTTGAATTCTTGTTTATATGAGGAAATGAGTCTTCATGATTTATGTTCCTCATGTTGATGTGCATTTAGTTTGAGTTGCTTATATGCTTCATGAGGTTAATTGTTGAACATGCGAAATGTGTTTTTATGAAGAAGTTGCATAATGTGCTTTTATGAGAAAATTGCCTAAATGTGCTTTATTGAAGGGTTGCATATTGTGCTTTTGAGAGTAATTGCATAATGTGCTTAATGATGTTGTGATGAGCATGAGATGAGTTGGAGAAGGTAATGCCTCCAATCAAATGACAAATGTTGAAGTTTTGGTGCAAAAATGAGTTTGTCGATGTAGTTCCTACCTTCTTGTTTGCTTTGAGCCTTTTTGATATGGAGTTGATGTTTCCTCTTATGGTTTATGCATTTATATTGATGTTGCATGCATGATTGTGGGCTGCTAGTCTTGAGTCATTACCCCTTAATGTGTTTTAAGTGTCATTCTAGGACGAATATTCCTAAGTGGAGGATAATGTAACGACCCTAAAATCGAATAAGTCAAACTAGAGCCTAACGTGTGTGCGTTAGAGTTTGGTGTGAGGTTTGATGGTGCTTTATGTTGTCCCGAGCCATGGTTGAGGTGTTTAGGGGTTAGACGTCAACGTACGACCCCCCAAGGACCACCCTAAGGGTCCTTGAGGAGGACCCTAAGTCTAAACCCCAACACCCCAAGGAAACCATGAGGCTACCCAAAATGGGGTGACCGACGAAAAGGGTCCACGTCCCGTAGGTCCATCACGCTCCGTAGATGGCCTCCGTAGGTCATGGACCCTAAATGCACCTCTCTGACCCATACCACAGACCAACAGTACGGTCCGTGAATGGACTCACGGTCTGTGAGTTTAGGTCTCGTGAATGGCACCTGTGTGTTATTGGTTTGGTAAATTCCTCCCTTGGCTAGTTAAGTGTTTGGACGGTTAATTTGGGTTTATTTACATATTTTAAGAGTATTAAAAGTGTTAAACTCTATTTTACATTCTATTATTTCAAAACCCTTCCCTCCCAAAAAGTCCTCTCTAGAAACTCCATTGGAGATCAAGATCAAGTTCAAGCTAGGGTTGGGGATTTCAAGGTGTTTCTTCTTCGATTTTCGTGGGGAATCAATAGCAAGGTATGGTAGTCTTGATCCTTGTCTAATTTTCCATTCAAGGAGCCAATTCAAAGGTGATTGCAAATTACGAAAATCTAGGTTTTTACTCAATCTCATGGGTTCTTTCCTCAAACGTTTTCAAATAGTTTCTAATGTCAAATTATGATTATATTGATGTTTAATTGATGATTTTACTCTATGAACCCATGATTCCTCTCAATTTCTAAATTGTGTCTTATGAAGTGAGTTTGTTGATCATGAATGAATGTTGATGAAATATGCCTAAATTGATTTAGATTACTGAATTGTATCATCATCTATGCCTAATTATGGTGAATTGTTGGTGAATTGAGGATTTGTGATCATAGCCTTGAAAGGGCAAGTTTGACCTAATTTCATGTTAAAGTAGAATTGTGCTTGAATTGTTGATCCATTTGAAAGGTGGAGGTGTTTACTTACTATGTACATTGTGATCATGGCCTAGAAGGCATAGTGTGAGGAATTGAAGTATTATCATGATGTTGTATATATGAATGTAATGTGAAGCATGTGTGTGATCTAAACAAATGAATTATGATCATGTTTAGAAGCTAATTGTGTTAGGATTGAATGTTATCTCTCTATTAACACTTGTGGATGATGGTGATTATGTGAAAGGCTATTCGCATATACACACACATGAATGAATGAATGAAGTTTAATGATAATTTTAATGATGAAGTACTATTTGAAAGGCTATTCTTATATTATACTCTAACAAATGTTAATGGCTTGTTGTGAAAGTACTTCCTCACAATAAGGGGGTTCTTAGGTGAAAGGCTATTGTCATCTTTGAATCTATGATTTTTCCAATGAATGAATGAATGTTGGGATGGGTGGATGCTCATCCAGGAGTTGAGGCGGAGTATATAGTAACAATCCCTATATCCCGTTTTAGTAAATGTTGGGTTTAGGATGGATGCTCATTCGGGAGTTGAGACCGGGTATCTAGTAGCAATCCCTTATCCCAAAATGAACTAATGTAATAAATGTAATGTACTCCGTGGGGAATAATGCTAAGCACAGAGTGGAAATGGATTGAGATGGGTGTTCATCTATGAGTTGAAGTGGGGTACCTAGTAGCAATCTCTTGAGATGGAGGCTTATCTAAGTTGAGGCGGGGCATCTAGTAGCAATCTCCCTATCCCATAAACTATGTGCCCACATAGGTCTAGCTAGTGGATCCACGTAAGCTAAAGAACAATGGTCCTACCTTAGGCAAGTAGGACTCCCTTTATCCGGTAAGGGTGACACCGGGATTCCATGTCAATCTCACATGGTCTACGTCGGTTAAGGTTTACCCCCACAAAGAATGTTAATGGACTATGGCTTCTTAAGGATGTACTACTTAGTGTAGGTGGTGGTATGGAACGCCATCTATGCATTGCACAAGTAGGCATTTGAGGGAGGTCATGGTGTGTGACTTTATAATGTTAATGAATGAATGATCTCTTATAATGACATTTATGAGAATGTTGATCTAATGTCTAATGAATGAAGATGCTCTTAATCTAATGAAGCTAATAAAGAATGTTGACTCTTAAATGCTTATATGCTTATATGTAAAGATGCATGTTATACTTGGATTGTATTATGAGTTACTTCCTTGTCATGACTATTGTATATGAATGTGCCTTGCCTATGGTGACTTCAAAGGAGTACTTAGTGTGAGTAGTAGTATGGGATGCTACTTGCACATTGCATAAGTATGACTTAGAGTTGTCTTAGGTGTTGGTCTTAATGTGATGATGTGATTCATGTAATGTTTATGTCTATTATATGCTTTATTGTGTAAAGGTGGAAAGGATAAATGGTAAGTTAACTTAGGGTGACCTTAAGGTAGTGCCTTAGTATGGGTGGTGGTATGGGATGCTATCCATACATTGCACAAGGTATAGCTTGAGGGTTACTTGAGGTGAAGGCTTAAGGTAAAGGTAAAGGTTTATAAGTTGATCTTGTTCAAATTAGAAAGTGTGCCTTGTGTGTTGGTTGTGACTTATATTATGCCTCTCTTATCAATGTTCATGAAGTTTTACCAAAATGGCATAAAAGCATGACTTTCAATTAAATGTTTTTTTAAGCATGATTTTTGCATGGCTTCAATACTTAGTACATCTTATGTGCTAACCCCATTCTTCCCCTTTTCTTACTAAAGTGTAGGGTTTGGAGATGTTGGTGTTCTATGCTTGAAGGATAGGCTTCTAAGGTGCTTGAAGATGAAGACTTGGTGAGTCCTCATAGTTTCGAGGACAAAACCCATTATGTTCCTTTTATGTATTTTAGTTTATGTTAAAGCTTTTGTATGGGCTAAGTCCCAACGTTGTATTCAAAAGATTAGATGGTTTGGGACATAGTGTACAAAGTCTAGAAAGTCCTCCGCTTGCTTTTTAATGAAAATGTCTTCGATTGTAAAAAAAGTTTTTAACTCTTTTTTATTTTCCTATGTTCTTATGTTCAAGAATGCTATGAGGCTTGTATTAGACCCCTTCGGGGTCGAGTATGCCGTGTTACGACTAGGGGGTGCTCTCGAGTTGTGACACTTATGAGCTAGAGTTGCCAACAGATTTAGCAGCAGTGCATCTAGTCTTTCACATTTCACTATTGAAGAAGTGTGTGGGTGATCCAGCATCCGTAGTGCCATTAGAGAGTGTGGCTGTAAAAGATAGCCTTTCTTATGAGGATGTACCAGTTGAGATTCTTGATCGTCAGGTTACAAGGTTGAGAAACAAGGAAGTCGCTTCAGTCAAGGTTTGGTGGAGGAGTCAGTCCGTAGAGGGAGCTACTTGGGAAGCAGAAGCAGCCATGAAAGCCAAGTATCCTCACCTCTTTCCTTCAAATTCCACTCCAGCTTGAGGTAATAGTTCCTCTTTAGTTTTTCAGTCATTTATGCGTGAAATCAGTCTTAGTATCATGTTCCTTCAATTTGTACTTGCATTTTCAGCGTATTTGAATGTTTTTGGAACTCAGTTCAGTCAGAAATCAGCCTTCAGTGTTTAGTGGTAGGGTTGCAGCTCATTCCCTCCATTTCAACTAGTTTAGTCTTCATTCGAGGACGAATGATTCCAAGGGGGAGATATTGTAATGCCTCAAAAACTAGACCCAGAAAAAAATTGCAGAAAAATACTTGAAGTAGTGAACCACGGCAGGGTTCACAGACCGTTAGGGTCCACGGTCCGTAGACCTGCCCGTGGTCTTGACTTGGAAGTCACCAGGCCCAGACATCAGACCACGAGCACCTTCACGGTCCGTGGTCTTGATGACGGGCCATGGTGGAGCCCGTAGAGTCGAGGTAGTGAACCTCCCTAGCCAGCCCCTTAGACCCCCACACCTAAGTCAGGGTTATTTCGGTCTTTTCCTTATTCGTTGGACACCTAAACTATGTCGTTTTAACCCTAAATTTCATGGTTTTAGTCAGTTTAAGCCTAGAAACATAACTAGAACTTACCCAAGTCAGATCTTTAATCAAAAATTAGAAAATTAAAAGTGAAAGGAAAGAAAGAGGTGACCAACCCTAAGTTCAAGAACACAACAAGTTTCCTCCAGTTCCAGCCCTGAAATCGAAAGATTTCTCCGTGGAATTCGTCACCAGGTATGTGGGATTTCACTAGTGGGTTCCTTTCACCCATTAGGTCCCTAGTTTTCAGTCAGTTTCTTGATTCTCTTATTATGATTAGACCTAGGGTTTCTTAAATGTTAGCATTATTGGGTTCTTAGCTGTTAGAATGATCCAAATCATATTAGTATGTTTATATTCAGTCTATTGCATGAATTTCAAAACCCTAGCTATGTAGTTCTTTAGTTCTTGAATTACACATGCTAGGCCAGATATTTTAGTTATTTCAGATATACATGCCTCAGTTTGAAATGTGGCATTATCAGTTATTTATGTGCATTCTCAATTTGCATGTCGTTTTGAGCTATCCAGTATATCACAGTAATTCAGTCATGATGTGTTAATCACTTAATCCATTGGGAGTAGCATAATACTGAGTTGGACTAGGGTTCAGCGTACCCAAATAATCTCAGAACTACTAGCCACGTAGGTTGTAAGTCCCCTCTGTGGGCATTATTTTAGTAATCACGCCACCATGCCTCTACACCTTTGGTCAGGTGTATTAGGTCCTCTAGATGGGGCGTACACATTGGACTCCACATTTAGGTCATGTGGTTTTATTATCAATTTTTAGTAGCTTCCACAGTTCAGTCAGACTCTATTGCATTGACCATTTCAGTACAGTCAGTATTCAGTCTTAGCATGTTATACATTAGTCATTGCATTTAGCTAGCTCAGTCTTCAGTATCTATATCATGTTCAGATTATGCTCATGCTTTATTGCTTGTTCAGTTATATGTTTATTTCAGCTTTACTCTATCTTGCATGCTTAGTACCTTTCAAGAACTGACGCATATATTGAGCTACATCTTCTCGTGATGTAGGTTCAAGTCCCAGCAGTCAGATCACGCTTAGATTAGTTCCCGATCTCCAGTTCAGCAGCAACAGCGGTGAGTCCTATTCTTCGTGGACAATACTCATGTTATCTTTTCAGCATTTTAGTCCTTTAGTTTCAATTTTGCTAGACTTAGCTGGGGCATGTCCCAGCATTTATAGTTAGTTAGAAGCTATTTTTAGACATAGTTAGATTCAGCTTAGTAATTGAGTTTGGTCTTTCTTTTGTATTAAACTCTCAGATTATATATTCAGTTTTAGTATATGGGTATTCCCCATCATTTCAGTTTTACTTATTATTAGCTTCCGCGTCAGTTTTATTTCTCAATTTATCTTTAGTATGCTCATGATCATGTCAGCAGGGTTAGCATAGGGTCACTTGTGGTCCTAGGTCCCGTGTCTGCGTCTCAGGGGTAGCTCGGGGCGTGACACTAGGTATGTTGTTGTTATTAGGCGAGTTAAATATTGTGGATTAAACATTTGCCAGTAACCATTCTAGTGCATAGGCAATTTTATGAACCAAGGGTCTATCGAAAACAACCTATTTAGGGATTATGAATACAAATAACTTTGCATCATTTAGTTTATGGGTTAATCTGACTTATATAGTATTGCTCGATTCATCCAATAAAATAAAATAAAATAAATAATAAATTTTGCATTCAATAAATTGAATGTGTTGTGATATATTACCAAATTTAACCATCTCATTTAAAGTTTTGAATCCATCTCTCCACTTTTTGGATAGGATTAAGTAAATTAAATGTTTCAACTGTTGCTAGCATAGTTTTTTGTTAGAAGAACGTGTTTTTGTTAAAAATAATATATTTTTATGAATCCTTGAGGGTACATTAGTCATTCAACAGCACTTCATGCCTTTTTGGAATGAAAACATTTGTAATTCTAACATCTCATATATAAAATTCGTGTCTACCGAAATTCCCACTTACCAGTTTTCCCTCTACTAGTTCTGGAAACGTGTGCTTCACGTTTATCCCAAAAATTCAATCTAAACATATCGTAAATGATAAATTTGGTACAATATATATTTATAGGACATTATTAACAAAAAATAAAATAAAAATGCAATATTAACTTGAAAAAAAAGAAGAAAATTAAAAACAATGAAATTAGGAACAAATGCATTATGATAAACTCTAAAAGTAGTTTTCTGTTCCGCATAACAAACAACAAAATGTGATCTCATAAAATCTACATAGAATATAAAAAAGCTTCATCATTTTACTTAATGATTTGAGGAACAAATGAGCAAAGAAAATAAAATTGGAAGTGACAAATCAAGGGTAAATTGTTACATACCTGGTGAATATGTGTCATTCCGTGATGAAAGTTAGACATATTATTCATATCAATATATATAAAATGTTTGATGAGCAAAATTCAATATAAATCCATCGTTAGTGCTGAATGATACTAAATGATGGAAAACAAAAGGTTCAAGTTTGGCAACATCTAGCAATTATTTAATATTTAAACTAAATGCGTGTTCGAAAACAATATGTTAAAGAAAAGATTGATCTTGCAATAAAATGATTTTATTCAAAAATTAACCAATAAATTGTCATATTCATCTTCAAAAGTTTTTATTACGTATTAATCAAATGTTATTAACTGGTCAGTTTGTAACTTATAGATGAATATGATCACTTTATGACTTTTTAACCTGCAATTAAGTTAGGAGGTGAAAAGGTTGTGAAAATATTTGTATTAATTAATATTTAACTTATTAGATATTTAATAACATTTTAAATTAGGATAGGGGTAAAATGGTGTTTCAACTTTTAACTTTTGTGGCTTCCCTCTTTATGAATAACAAGGTTCTAGATACGTGTGTGCCTCGTGTAAATGAGTACAAATTTAAAAGTTGTATGAATACTATTAAAATGCATTTGAACTATAAAAAAAATCAAGAAAAGAAATATATTATCAAATATTAAAAGTTGTTTGGTTTGTGCTTTATTTGTTGGTTTCAAAACAAAAACAACACGAAACTATGACCTAATGAATTTAAAACAAATAATTATTTTTTGGGAGAAAGTTGAATTCTAGGGAGAAATGTTTGGTCATATACTGGCTCATCACTATTTTTACACGCATGCCATTTGCTCAAAACAACTATGAATTATCCTTGTATGATTATATAAACTATTTGCGCGCAATGCCTAAATTTGATAAATTAAGTTTGCTAACGGTAGGTAAAATGAATTATATTTTTAATTTTTTCCTCAAATTTATATACACAAATAAGAAACAAAGGTAAAATAATGAAATAAGTATTAATCAAATTTTATAAACAGGCAGAGAAGAATGAACTTTGTGAAGAGAAACTTGCTCTCAAGACTAATAAAGAGAGGATAGAACAAGAGTTGAAAGCTCCAAATAATTATTGATCCTTCCATCTCTTCAGATGCTCTAACATTTAAGTTCTTTGCACTTAAAGAAGTAACTGTTGTTGTTCTTAATTCTTTAATTAAGGAGTAAACGTTACTGCAGCTCAATCATGCTAGGAAAAAGAATACTCAAAAATTATCTTCATGATTATTATTATAACATTTGTTGCGGAAGGTAGAAAGTTTTATGTTACGTTTTTGGAAGTTCAATAGTTGTGGTTAAAATATTATTGTCTGATGTTTAATATTTAATTGGGAAAAGGTTTTAAAATGTTCATAACCTTAAAAATATCCATCTATTGATTTAAAAATATCCTTAACGTTTTCTTTAGGTTCAAAAATGCCCATAAATTAACAAAAATATGACATGAAATTTAACTAAACAAATGGCAAATTTATATTGGTCCACATCATTATTTACCCAATTAAAAGAACCTAATCAAATACCCAAACCCAACATTGATCTTCCAAAGGAATCTTGTGAGTCTTCAAAAATCTCTTTTAACAGGAAATAGGAATGCCCTTCAATTGAAGAACTTCAAAATTTAGTTCAGGTACTATACATAAAGATATGAGTTTGTCTCTTGTAAGCACATCCTCACTCGTACTCTCCCACGGGCCGATGAGTGGGGATTCGTCATTTCCAGGGGCGGCTCTTACTTAGAAAAATTAAGGCACATGCCTTAGGCTCCCAATTTTGGGAGGCCTCAAATTTTTACCAAGAATAAATTATGTATTTTTATTTTTATAAAAATAATAATTATTTATAATAAAAAGTATATATATATTTTTATTTTTTTATTTTTTATTCTCCCTAACTCCACTCAAATAGAAGAAATCAAGAAAACGTTATTTTGTCTTATTACATTTCTGACATTCACATTATTTATTTATTTTAAAACTCCTTTTTCACTCTTTTTCTTCAAATCTTTGATAAGTTAAAGTAATACTCTATCAGAAATTTGAATCATTAGTCGAACAATGTTGAACAAAGTAAATCGCAATTTTTTGTTTACTTAAATTTTCAATCAAAGTTAGGTATATTAAGTTATCAACGTCTTGAATCAGATTTTATGGTTCTAACTCTTATTTTGCTTAAAGTTTGTCAATTTATTCCTTAGAGAATTAAGTTAACAATTCATAAAATGATTGCTTTAGTAAAAGGATATTTTTCAGCATTGAATTGATAAAATCTTAACTAAAATTAATTAAATTTTTTTTAAAAAGTACTCAAATAAATCATCTATTAAAAAGTTGAAGTAATAATGTGCATCAAAACAATTAGAAAAATATTTTTTAAATAATTATGTATGAAATTTTTTAGGCCTCAAAGAAAATTTCGCTTTACGCCCCCAGTTACATTGAGCCGCCCCTGGTCATTTCCGAGTTAAGGTTGGACCACAATTCATTGTTGAATCTAAGTCGTCGAATCATGTATGAAGTGCAAAGGGCAACTAGTTCTGCTTGTTCTTCTACCAAATGTATATTATTTTTTAGTACAGTTCTAAAGTTAGTTTGGTTTTGAAATGCAGAAGATTTCTGCTATGTAAGGCTTTAAACTGATATTTAAATGAAAAGCATGTCATCCTTATATGATGGTGTATTTTTTGCCTGTACTATTGTGCATTTTAGCTGCTATTTATTGGGTTATAGCTGTGACTTTTTGGATTTAAATTCTGCATTTTAATTACTGTAGCTGTTGTTTTTTTAATTTCAAGCATTCATTTGTTTGTTGGGTTGAAAGTTGTTATTTTGAGCCTTAAGATTTGCATTTTATCGGTTTTGCCGAGTTAAAATGCTGAAGTTTGGCTGTTATTTTTTTTATTGAAAGCTATTAAATATCTACCATTTATGAAGAAAAAAACAGAGGAAGAAAGAACAGAGAAAAGGCTTCAATCATCAGTGAAATGGGTCTGGGTATTGGGTTGGGTCGGATCTTTTAATTGGGTAAAAAAAATTATGTGGACCAATATAAAATGGCCACTTGTTAAGTTAAATTTCATGTCATATTTTTGTTAATTAATGGGCATTTTTGAACCTAGAGAAAACGTTAAGGACATTTTTAAACCAATAGGTGGAAGAAGGGCATTTTTGAACTATTTCTAATAGGTTAAGGGCATTTTTGAGCCTTTTTCCTATTTAATTAGATATTTTAGTATATTTTTATTTACTACAAGGGCAAAATTGTAATCCAACTTTGAACATAGGAGCTTCCCACTTTTAGTACTAGTATAAATAAATAAATATAATATAATATAATAATATGATATATATCAGAGGCAGTAGTCCTATGTTTGTTTACTCCACCGTTGATTCACATCAATGGCCTCTTTAACCTCTGACTTCCTGAATTACATTATTTTTCGGTACCTCAATGAATCAGGTACCTCAATTTTACTCTACTGAACTTGTTCTATCTTTTCGGGTTCAAATCATAATTTATGTTCATCATAAAAAGAGTTTTATGTAGAGAATTATTTTTTGATCACTATTAAACGAATTTATTTTATTTTATATGCCTTACTTAAGGCAAGGATGTGTTTGGAAGCATCATCCTCTACCTGCACAAAGTAGCGGTAAGGTTTGTGTACACATCACCCTATCCAGACCCCCTTGGGTATGTTGTTGTTGGTGGTGGGGGTGTTTTTGTTGTTGTTATGCAAGTTAAATTCTGTGAATTAAATATCCTTCCGTAACCATTATAGTGCATAAGCCTTTTTCCTGAGCCATGGGTCTATCGGAAATAGTATCTCTAGGTAGGGATAAGATCTGCAAACATCCTATCTTTTCCATATCTCATTTGTGGGATTACGCCGGATGCATTCTTGTAGTATTCTAGTGCATAAACATTGTTGAGAATAAATTTGACTCTAGTAGTGGCTAGGACTGAGTGGGCCATTTATATTAGCAAAAAATGTCCTTTCACAACCGTTTTGACAAGGAAGATAAGGCTTCTCTGCATTTTCTTGTTTTTTCTATCAAGAAAAAATAAACTTAAAGTGAGAATGATTATTATTCAGATCTAGAGCTTGTTTGGCGAAGCTGCCTTTTTTTTTGTCAAAACAACTTTTACAACTAAAAAAAAATACTTTTGGAGAAAAACAATTTGTGTTTTCTTTAAATTTGAATCCTCTAGGAGGGGTGCCTAGGGATAGTTTTTTTTTGTAATAAATAAAAACAGAAACCTCAAAGAAAAAAATACAAGCAAGGAGACTAGGTTTTTCCTTACTAATCCTAATGAGATATTAAACCTCTACTACTTATCAAGCATAAAGAAAATAAGAGTTATAGAAAACTAGGTATTCTATTATCATCATAAAGTTTATATTACTCTCCATAATAATATTACAAGTGAAGATATTTAATCAATGAAATAATATAAAAGTCAATAATAAGGCTGAGTTATCACCTCATACTTCAATTTATATATGTATGAACTAAAAAAGATAGTTTGTCCGTCTAAAGTAACCTGAAGTATTTTCTTCTTGTCTTCTTCAATTTGTCCAACAACACTTTATAGTTCATCATTTTTTTCTTGGATTTATTAGATCTTGTTAAACTTGTTGACATTGTCATATGATTTCGCTTTGCTAGTCGCATTGATAGGTACTTTGGAACAAATTCCTCGATCACCTTACCATCCCAACTATGTTGCCTTCCATTTCTCTTCTTTTTTATTTTGTTGCTTCAACTTCTTTGTTGCCTAGGTGAGAGATCTCCTTCCTTGGCTACCTTAGCAAAGCATATGTCCAACATATCATCCCCATCATTTCCCAAGTCAATGTCATAAGCTATAGTTGGACTAAGTCCATAAATTATAACTTCTGGATCATGAGATGGATTTGCCTTTCTTGTAGGCACAAATTTGGGTGCGTAAGGGCTTAACTTACTCAGAGGAGGTGAAGTAAGATTTTCCTCTTCCTCAACTAAGTCTTCCCATTTAGAAGCACCCCCTTGTTTTTCTTTAGAAACATTTAGATCCTTTTTAGCCTCCTCTTAATTTGAAACAACCATGTTGGTGTGTTTGGAGTGATTTCTTTACCAGCTATCTCCATTGTAACAATGAACTCCTTTTCATGTGTCAAACCAGCTTGTTTATCAACATGCTCACTATTCTTATTTAAGTCTCGAGTAACAAGACTCAAATTGTCAACGCCTTTGTCAAACTGGCAGAACTTTGTGTGTTGAAGTACATCAGTAACATGATGGGATTTGCCTAAAGTACTCCCAAATTCAGCAGATAATTCATTTGTACCATGTATCCTCTCTTGTTGTCCAATATTCTCATCTCGCGACACGTTGAATTAAGTACATTCAACTACAATGTTGCTTCTATCAAACTCAACCTGCACAAAACTGGTTTGGTGCAAAATCTGATTGTTTGAGGACTTAGAACCACCATTTTTTAATGTGAGATCAAAACCCATTCATAACTGGGATTTTCTTAAATGGAGTGGTGTAACACTTCAGATTTCAAAAAGAACTAAAGAGAAATTTGTGCAAGTCACCATCCGTTTTTAGTTTTGGGTCTACTTCAAACGACCATATATTTTAGCACATAAAGATTTAGGTGTCCCATGACCTATCAAATTGAAGATCTTTAAGTCATTTTTACAACGCAACCAAGTTTGTTAAATTTCGAGCTTGGGTAAAGAGTTATGGCCATTTGAGTGAAGCCTCTCTACTAAAGGCATCCCATTCGTTTTTAGAAGGGTAGTTTGGTCTTTCCTTTTTTAACTAGGCTTAACCACGTTTAGTTCACCCCAAATAAGGGTCTAATCAAATTTAGACCGCTTTTTCATGTTCCTAAACACTTAGAAAATTAGAGCGAGGTTTTAAGAGGAGAAAAGGGCATGGTTTCAAGCGTTCTTCAAGATTTGTGGATTTCGCCAAGAACATTATTTTTTCCAGGTATGCAAGGCTTCTCATAGTGTTGGACTTGCTCTTCTTCACGCCATGCATCCGAATTTATCCATGAAATTGTTGTATTCAAAGAGTTATTGTTTTTGTTCAATTTTTTGAACAATGGAGGTTGTGAATTCTTTCATGTTGTTAATCTTTGGTAAAAGTTGTGTTTTCCAAAGGGATTGTGTTGAATTCCCCATGTATTCGTGTTGTTTTTTAGAATCGAGAAGAGTTTAGGAGAATTTCCCCCATTCTAAACGTGTTAGGACCCTAAATTGAGTATAAAAATCACAACATTTCTGGGTAAGGGGGTAGGGCGGCACGCCACCAAGACGCCAGGAATTCTGTGCAGTAGTTTGGGTGTCCTTTTTCTTTCTATGCTTCATTCCAGACGTATTCCTTTGAATCATGACTATGTTCTCTTCTCTGTATTAGCTCCTAAAAGCTCTATAGAAAAAGAATAGGAGAACTAGAGGAACGAACAAGAAGAAGAAACGAAGAAGCGAAACCGGAAGCTGCAAAACTGGCAGGTTTTTTCTTATATATTTCCCCTTTTGGGTTCCCTCCCTTTTTAATTAAATTAGGATTTAGTCTTTTACCTTTTTAAATTTTTTAATACAATGTACTAAATTGTTAACTTAAAAACTTGAGAGCAATTCTCAGTCTCTCACACATCCCTCATAAATCCTTACTTCTTAATTACATAATTGGCACCAACACTGAATTAAAATAACTTGAGTAGTTACTATTTAATTTTCAAACCTTATTGTCACCCCTAATTCAAAGTCTCGGGTAACTTGAATGTTTAATTAATATAATACCACCAACTAAAAAACCTAACTTAACTTAAATATTAAATTATTATAATACCTCTAGTTAAAAACACTCAATTTAGTATATTTTCTATATTTTATATTTATATATTATTTAAAGCAGACACTTTCCATTGAAGGGTAGTGACTTTTTCGAATGGTTGTGACTTTTCTGATGAGTTGTGACTTTTATGATAAGGCACTATAAGCACATGTTCACACTATCATTTGTTTGCTATAAATAGAGTTCAGTGGATTCGATTCTCTATTCTTTCATCTTAGTTTAATTTCATTACTATTTTGAATATTTTTTCTTCTATATATTTTATGTGTGTGTGTTTTATCTCTATTGAATTTCTTTAATTTAACTTTTTATAAAAAAAAAATTGTATTTTCATTTGGGCTAAAAAAAAATAGTTCAAATTCTTAACTTTTTAAAGTATTTACATTATTTAGCATGGGATACACATGCAAAGCACGTGTTCGTAAACTAGTATAATAATATTAATAGTGTTATAGGTGTGTTAAAAGTGGAAGGTCATGTTCAGTTTATATCCTAAACTTATTTTCTTAATAGGTGTGGTTGCTTAAAAGAATCACTTAATATAGAATAGAGGGAAGAAAATGTCATAAATAGTCTCTTAACTGTAGGAGTTGGACTTAAAATGGTCCCTTAACTATACACTTACTAGATTTAGTCATTTAACTATTCAAAATCTTACCAGGTTTGGTCCATTAACTATACATTTACTGGTCTTAGTCTCTTAACTATATGCTTACCGATTTTAATCCTTTAAGTATTCAAAAACTTATCAGGTTTGGTCTTTGTCTATTCTTATACAAATAACTTAGGTTTATATTCACGAAACTCTTTGTGAAATTAAATCTTTAAGCCATTTTTTTAGTTGTTTCTCTATTCCTGTTATATTTTTTTTCAAATTACTCTTATGAAAAGAACAATAACCTCAACGATTCAAAATAAAATTAATGAGGAAGAAGAGATAACTCTTAATTTTATTCAATGGAGAATAAAATGAAATATATAATTGTTGCTAATAACTTGAATATGTTTTTGTATAGTTAAAGCACTAAATCTAGTAAGCATATAGTTAAGACCATCTCCAATCCAACACCAAATTTTACACCAAATATTATTTTGGTGTAAAATTTGACGTTTTGGAGCTTCAACCCTACACCAAATCACTTTTTAAATATTATATTATTATTTTCATTATACATATCTTTTACTTTATATTTTCTTATTTTATAAAACAAATGTTTTCTTCTATTTTCACATATTAACTCTATAATAATTCATATTCTTTTCTTATAGCCATTCAATATAAATTATTAATTTTTTAAATAATATACAATTGCTAGCTAATATTATACATACATTATATATAATGACGGATAAGACAAATAACAGTGAAATCCTCGATGAAATATACGTCAACTTTAAGATAAGAAAAATTAATATTCAATAATAATACTATATAAAAATAATCAAGTTTTAGTAGGAATTTAACTTCTTCTTTTTTTTAAATATTCTTCTTTTTTTGTGTAAAATTTAATATAGTAAATTGGAGTTGGTCTACACTAAAATAGAATTGAGACCATTCTAATATAAAATTTGATGTTATGGGTTGGAGTCTATAGAACCGTTTAAACCAATTCATAGCTAAGGGG
>JAJOOH010004647.1:0-26194 GCA_029582605.1 Solanum gracilifrons
TTTCACCAATATATATATATATATATATATATATATATATATATATCATAATCAAATCTACCAGGTATATTGACCCATCTTATAATCTCACCTTTTAATAAATAAAAAAGATAATTAATATATACAGATCATAAAAGTTATATCAGGATTAAGAATAGGCGAAATGGTCTGATAGACCCTTATACTTGTATACGTTTGTATTCTGAACCCTTTTACTTTATACTTTGTCAACTGGACTCTTAAACTTATTAAAACACAATATTTGAAACCCCTCTGACCATTGACCAAACCTATGTGGCATAAATATTGTTGAGTTGGAAAAATGTGTAAATGCACTCGCTTCCAAACGTGTCAATACACCATTTTCTATTTAAAAACATTTTTTTCTTGGAAAACAATATTTTTTTAATTAAAAAAAAAAATTCTTTATTAACCCTCTCCCAACCCACCCCAATTTCTCTTCTTCTTCACCACTCTTCTCACCCATAACCCTAAACTTTCTTCTCTTCTTCTTCAATAAAATCACCCACCACATCCATTCTTTTTTTTCTTCGAAATCACCCACCATATACTTTTTTTCTTCTTCTTCAACCACTCTCCTCTTCGCAACAAATCAAACCCCGTGCCTAATTTCTTTTTTCAGCCCCTTTATCTAAATTTTTAGTGATTTTTAATTTAAAAGTTGAAATCAGTATTTTTGTTGGATTTAAAGAGAAGGTATGATATGGAGTAACGTAAAGAGTGATGGTGTGTATTGAAAAATTTGAATACTCCATTGATAAGTTTGAGAAAACTTGAAGAGCAACAAATGGGTCTTATAAATTTGTAAAATTAATTCAAATTTGTGATTGTGGGTAGTAGGATTTGTGTTTATGAACTTCTAATTGAAATTTCAAGTCAAATAAAGAAAGTTTTCATCTATTTGACATGAATTTGGTGCTCATATTGTGAGCAAATATTGGGATTGAAGAACATGACTATTTAAAAATTTCCAAAAGTTAAATATTTTTTTTTTAAATTTTCTTAATGGAAAATGACATGGAATTACACATGTAAGAGGTTGGATTACACGCACAATGATCTGATGAGAAAAGGGTTTAAACTATTGTGTTTTCATGAGTTTAAGGGTTTAGTTGACAAAGTGTTAAGTAGAAGGGTTCATAATACAAACGCATACAAGTATAAGGTCCATCAAACCATTTTGCCTTAAGAATATAAGTACATTTAATAGTTTAGAGAATATGCTTTCAAAAGTCAGTCTAAAGCAACTATCTCTACTCGGTCCCTTTAAATATATATAAAATGCAATAGCACAAGAAGTTGGAACCATATCATTCCCATAATCAAGATAAACTACATATAATCTTGTGCTACAATCGTACCGATGACATGTCCAATTCCCACCTTAGATTGTGAACAAAAAACTTTATACTTATAATTGGCAAAGCCAAAGCTACAATCATACCGATGACATGTCAAACTTTCCTCTTGGCAAAGATTTAGTCATCATGTCGGAACAATTATCATTGGTATGGATCTTTTCAAGTTCAAGCATCTTAGAATCCAATTGGTGGATGTGAATAGCAAAAGAAAATTTACAGTGGGTAGTGTTTGGAACATGACTAGACAAAGGAAGAGAAACTAGTTGGGCATCATGAACATATGGGTAAAGAGTATTCCATTAAGAATATATTTTCTATTATGCAGGGTGTGGTTTCAAAGAATTCCTATAGGAGAGGTTTTGGTTAAAAATAGTATAGCAGATTCCGCGGAATGTTGTTGCTGCTCAGATTCAATACAAGAAATCTTTGACAACCTTTTTGTGTCTCGCACTAATCTTAAGTCTTAATGGATTACATTTGCAGGTGCTGGTGTGATACATGGTCCTTTTTTTCAACTTAAACAAATCCTAGCTAAATGGTGGAGTGTTGATTGTGTTATTAAATTGAAGCCACTGATATAGATTTTTCAATATTCATAATTTCACAAATTTGAAAAAACAAAGAATATTACAAAACATCAAGGAAAAAGGTCTAAGAATGCCATGGAGAGAGATAAATAGAAACATTCATCTAATGGCTGCTTCTAGATATTCTTGTCTTGTTAATGTACCTAAGTCTTAGGTTCAAATTGTTTAATTTCTGGAATCTTATACTTCTATTATTTCTTGTAAAGTTGTTAGATAGTTGTTCCCTCTTGCAGAAAGTTATAAGTGCAACACTGATGGATCTATTAAATACAATATTCAATGGAACTCTAAGATCTTTTATGTGAGAGATAGCCATGGTAAATTGGTATTTGCTAAAGCAGAAAAGATTGATTTATGTGATGCTTTAGAAGTTGAGGTTAAATCATTCAAAGATGGCACTGTGTTCAAAATAATCTTTTACCTCTTGTGATGGAAAATGATTCCTTGATTATTAAGAAGATTTTAGATGGAATGTGGGAAATTCCATGGGACATGTCAATAAACATTAGATGCATTCATGAGATGTTAAAAGAAAGGGAAGTGGTGATAGTATACACTTTCAGGAAAGTCAATAACCTGGCTAATTTTTTAACTAACTTTATCTATGATTTTGCAGCACTGTAATGCAATCTCTTTAATGAAAACATGTCAATACAAGCAAAAAGAATAATTCAAGAAGACAAGCTAGGTCAATTAAGGCTCCGAACAAAGAAATGCCAGAATAGAAATCATGGATCAAGATAAAAAATTATAATTAACAGAATTAACAAATCTCATAGGAAAAGTTACATAATAGAAAAAGGAAACAATTACTCTCCATACAGTGTTGTATGTCTCAATTCAAGTGCTTATAGATAAATATTGGTAAAAAACCCTATGATATCATGAACTAAGATGCAGTGGTGCCAGTTCTCTTGAGCTCAATCTGCACGAGTGAAGGATGGATTAGGTTATTTCTCTCGATTAAGGTTGAATTAGGAGATGTGCAAGTAGATTAGATCTTTTACCTTAATAGTTGAAGATGGAAACATTGTTGAACTGAAGAAGTCTTCACCAATTCGGATTCATGGTGTACGTGAGAATTTTGAACCTCCAAATTACAACTCAAGATTAAAGCAGTTCTCAGATTCGAAAAGTGAAGGACTATTGAAGCCCCTTGGACGACCATTGTGGAGCTAAAATGAGTGCCGCTTGGTTCCAACATTTCATTTATTTTTTTGTGTTCGGTCGTTTCAGCTTGTTGCTGATGATTTTTTGTTTTGGTCTTGGATCAATATTCAACTCAAGTAATTTATGTTAGAACCCCCTTTTTAAAATAAATGGGCCTTGCCCATATTTAAACAATGAAATATTAGTTGGTTTGAGTTGTTTTTATAAGATAAATTTATAAATTACAATCTATATGTAATTATTTACATTGGATTTGATCATAAGTAAATATCAAATCAAATCTATCAATCTAAAATACTCACCAAAATCATAATCTTAGTCAAAAAATCTTTATCATAAGATAGGTAAATAATTTATTGTTATTATTATTTAAATTTTTGGCCACTAAAGTTTATATACCTTAAAGTGGTTTTCTTGTCTCAAGGATTTTTATTATTGGTTTGAGTTGTTTTTACAATATAATATTTGGAAGTCTTATTAACAACATTCTATATGTTTTTATTTACATTGGATTTGATCATAAGTCAATATTAAACCAAATTTATCAAATCCTAAAAATCCACCAAAATCATAATCTTAGTAATAAGACAATTATCATAAAATAGGTAAATAATTTATAGGGAAAAGGGCTCAAAATATATTTGAACATTTACCAAAATTGTTGTAACAATCCCAAATGTTGGAGGTTGAAGTAAAAAATATTGAGCTTCAACTAGTTGAAAAATGAATTAATTTTATTATATCAAACACTTTATTTTGAGAAAATAAGTTTTCTAATTTTGATTAATTGTGAAAGCATCAATATTAGTGGTAGAATACATAATCATATTATAACGGTAAATACAGACTCATGAGAAGAAAACACAATATTGTGAGAGCATATTGATCATTGGTATAACATCAATATTAATTGTCTTAAAATTAATTGTGATTACCTTGAAGATTCATGAACTAAGGTTTTAGCAAAATAAATAGTCTGAAGCAGATCGAGGGGGAATAAATTGAAGCTCAAAAAATTCTAAGTCATACATGAGGCAACCCAACCTGGGGACTAGAGATCATATAACCAAGTTCAATGGAAAAAACGAATCATATAATGACTTGTTGTGTAATGCACTAATATTAGTTTTATTAAATCCCTATGATGTGAGTGCATTTATCCTATAATGATTTGTGGAGGTTGAGTCATTGAACACTTAAAGAAATTTTGTATCTCGTATGAGTGGACCCTTGACAGATTTCAGCTATGTGAGTATGAACGTAAGCCGCTTTATATGAGAATGGGCTTGTTCTCAAAAACTCTCATGAAAATGGGGATAGCACAAGGTTGTAATGTGATGGCTATTAAAGCTTATGTCAATACCTTGTTTATTGTGTGTAAGCAGTGACACTTTATTTCTCTTAAGCATTCATAGTTCAAGTCTATGATTACTACTGACTCTGGAGAAAAGGTTATTGTTTTACTAAGTAAAGGTTCAATGCAGAGCCCACCTTCATTAAGCATAATAGTATACCTTCAACTAACTTGTGAAGAACTCTCTTATCTTAATATTAAAATGAGTGGCGGATTGATGGTGTGACAATTTAATATTAATAAAAATATATTCTATGTCACGTTATGTATCATGTTATGTCCATTGGTTGACCTTATATTTGTGTCTCTTTATTCTCATCAATTGTGGAAGAATGTGGGCATTGGTTGTAGTAACTTTTGTAACCACCAACTCTTCATTTCACCCATTATTCTACCTCTTTATTCTTGTAACCTATAGTCCATTCACTTATCCAATTTACTACCCATTATCTTCCTATTCATTGCAAGAAAGAATTTCTCACCTATAAATAGTGTGGTCTTACTTTGGGTTGAGTACAATAAGGGATATACAAAAAATATAGAGTGAAAAGATGAGTAGTATCGTATTGTGTTTATACTGAGATTAGTGTAGTGAAAGAGAGAGTTGACCAAGTCGTCAACTATATCCATTATACAAAAGAGAGTAATTATATGTTAAGGAAGTTGTTATTTTGTGGAGCTTTGGACTCTTCAAGTAATCCAGAGTTGTTTGAGTTCTGTGACGTTGTTGGGCTATTGTATCCTGTAGGGGACAAGTCAAGAGCGAAACTGCTAGATCGATGTAGATTATGTCATAGTGGACTTGAACATCTTTAAAGAGATCGAGATATCGCGCCTCAGACTAAAGATATGTTTATTCATTTTTGTCATTTTATATTCAACTTTAATTTATTATTTTTTTGGTATATTACGCCAACACTAAACCACTACTAAATTATCTTATCGTCTCAACATAGAAACCCATAACAAAAATAAGTATTTGATTACTATGTTAAATCATTTTTTGCACATTGCATCTCTAGAAAGTATAGCAAAACTGTGTAACGAAATAAATGTTTGCATATATAGATAATTCTCACAGAGCTTATTGATCATAACTTGATTTTACCGATTTAATCTACACCAAAAATAATTGGTTAAAACTGCCTATGATACAATAATAAACATGATTTATTAGCTTGTACTTTACAAGATATCAACTTATTGATTTTATCTCAATTACATTTTTATTTTATGATACAAAAGTACTAGACAAGTTTATTTACTACATAAAATATGTAAACTCTTTTACCAAGGACTCTCATAGCACCAATGATGCCAGAAAATCTCTTTCGTCTTGAAGAGCATCGTCAAAATGAACCGTCCTTTTGATGCTTTTGATGGCGATCCGAGCTGCTTTTCTATCTCTTTCCAGCCGCGCTTTGGGTCTCTCTTCTTGCAACTGCTTCTCACACAATTTAGCTTTCTTCTTCATCTCCTCCCTATATAAAACCTTGCTAAGAACTTGTTGGGATTTTAAGATCACATTATCGTAGCGTTTCTATTAGGACCGAAATAAGCAGGTGTAATGCGAAAGCTAGAAAAGAAAACCTCGAAAGACCATGAGTAAGAAGACAAACGAGAAACACACCAAAATATACAAAGATTTAACGTGGTTTGGTCAATCAACCTATGTCCACAAAGGAGATGAGCAATCCACTATAAATATTAGAGTACAAAATACAGAGAGAAACAACCTCAACCAATTCACTCAGAATACAAGGAGGTACACAAAATTCTCCCCATAACCGTAACTCTCAAAATCTTAAGACTACATTGTGAATGCTGATTAAGTTAGAAAGAACAAACGTATATTTATAGAGTCCTAAAGCCTTTCCTACAAGAAAATGACTAGTAAAATATTAAAACCTTTTCCTAAAAGGAAAACTTATCTATGGTAAGAAATCAGTGTAAATAAAACCCAACAAATCTCTCCCTTGTCCTGAATTTCTGATAAAATAAATTTGTCCACCTTCTTCACATAATCTTTAGGATCTTGCATCTCTTCTCCATAATCTCCTCCATCAAATCTACGTCTCGACACAGAGAAACCATCTCAAATAATTTCTCCAACAAAAATCTTCATTATTGTCAAAAAAGTTGCGGCTAGAACTACACCCGCCAAGATGAAAACCCATCTCTAACCTGGCTCCATCATTGAACCATGACTCTGATACCACTTGTTAGGACCTAAAATAAGAAGGTGTAATGCAGAAGCTAGCAAATCAAATCTCTAAAGACCACGAGTAAGAAGACAAATGAGAAACGCACCAAAAGACATAAAAATTTAACATGGTTCAGTGAATCGACCTACGTCCACAAAGGAGATGAGCAATACACTATAATATGAGAGTACAAAATATAGAGAGAAACAACCTCAACCAATTCACTCCGAATACAAGGAGGTACACAAAATTCTACCCCATAACCGCAACTCTTAAAACCCTAGGACTACATTGTGAATGTTGATTAAGTTAGAAGGAACAAGCCTCTATTTATAGAGTTCTAAACCTTTTTCTACAAGAAAAGGACTAGTAAATGCTAAACCTTTTCCTAAAAGGAAAACCAATTTATGGTAAGAAACTCAGGGCAAATAAAGCCCAACAAATCTCCTCCTTGGCTTGAATTTCTGACAAAATCAATTTGTCCACCTTCTTCACATAATCTTCAATAACTTGCGTCTCTTCTCCATAATCTCCTCCATCAAATCTAAGTCTCGGCACAGAGAACATCTTTGAAATAATATCTCCAACAAAACTCTTCATTACTGTCAAAAAGGTTGGGGCAAGAACTACACCCGCCAAGATTAACACCACTTTTAACCTGGTTCAACCATTAGACCATCGAACCACTGAACCTGACTCGATCATTGAATCTGGCTCTGATACCACTTGTTGGGATAAAAAAATAGGTGTAATGCGGAAGCTAGCAAAACAAACCTCAAAAGACGATGAGTAAGAAGACAAATGACAAACACACCAAAGGACACAAAGATTTAACGTGGTTCAGTCAATCGACCTACGTCCAAAAAGGAGATGAGCATTCCACTATAAATATAAGAGTACAAAATACAGAGAGAAACAACCTTAACCAATTCACTTAGAATACAAGGAGGTACATAAAATTCTCCCCTATAACCGTAACTCTCAAAACCCTAGGACTACATTGTCAATGCTGATTAAGTTAGAAGGAACGAGCCTATATTTATAAAGTCCTAAAACTTTTCCTACAAGAAAAAGACTAGTAAAATATTAAAACCTTTTCCTAAAAGGAAAACTTATTCATGGTAAGAAATTAGGGAAAATAAAACCCAACAAATATGATCAAGAATTGAATAAGTCTCTTTTTATGAAAGACTTGGGACCAGCAAGGTAAATTCTTGGCATGCAGATTGTCCGTGATAGAGATGCCAAGAAATTATGGTTGTCACAAGAGAAGTACATTCAAAAAGTATTTCATAGATTTAACATGGACAAAGCTAAGGTTGTCAGTACACCTTTAGCTATGCACTTGAAATTGAGTACGAAACATTGTCCTTCCACTGATGGTGAGAAGGAAGATATGAAGAAAGTTTCTTATGTTGCAGTTGTTGGTAGTTTGATGTATGCAATGGTGTGTATAGGACCATATATTGCTCATGTTGTTGTATTGTTAGCCGTTTTCTTTCTAATTTGGGAAGAGAGCATTGGAATGTTGTAAAATGGATTATGAGATATCTTTGTAGCACTTCTAGTTTGAGTTTGTGTTTTGAGATAGCAAAGCCTATTCTTTGTGGTTATACTGATTCAAACATGGACGGTGATGTTGATACTCATAAGTCTACTTCAGGCTACTTGATTACTTTTGCAGGCGGAGCTATGTCTTGGCTATCTCGGTTGCAAAAATGTGTTGCTTTATCTACTATAGAAGCTGAGCTTATTGCAGTTGTTGAAGCTTGCAAAGAATTGATCCGGATGAAAAGATTTTTTGGGGAACTTGGTTGTGCTCAAGAGAGGTATGTGCTTTATTGCGATAGTCAAAGTGCTATTCATCTTGACAAGAATTCTACATTTCCATGGTCGGTCTAAATAGATTGATATGAGGTATCATTGGATTCGAGATGTAAGGTTTGTCTTTTTATTCTGACAGCTTCACAATTCCCAAGACATCAGCCACATGATCACACACTTATTTGTTCAGCAACTCATTCATCACAATCATGTTTCATCCATCATGCTCCATGATCTGATGAACATCTTCATATCCTTCTATGAGTTCATGTGTAATCGGTAACACATAGTGTAAAGCACCTAGTTGTGTCCAATTATCAAACCAAAGATTAGCATGACCACCTCTAGGTTCCCACCACATCTCTTGATCTATCTTATCTTTGGTTTGCATCATTAACTTATATACTTGAGGTCTACCCTTCCATTCAGCAATTTATGGTGTGTCTTTTGCAATACTAGTTCCATAGGAAATTAGCCCATAAAGACTTCTTGGTCCTGAAATTCCAACAAAGTTTGGCAAATAGTGCCTATGAAACATCAAACAGAGACCTAAAAGCTAGCCCTCCATCTTCTCTGAGTTGAAACATGTCTTCCCAAGCCACCCACTACTTTTCTCTTCCTTCCTTTTAAAATTCCATAGAAAATTTGCAAAAACTCTATGGATGTCGTAAATGGTACATTTAGGAGGTGTCATAACTGAGAGCAAATATATTGGCAAACTTTGCAAAACATGATTAATAAGCACAACCTTCCCTCCAAAAGATAACAATCTACCCTATAACTTAATCTGAATTTTCTTAATCAAATCAACAAAGTCATTTTCCTTTTTTTGGCATGCCCTATATGACAACCAATATAAGATAAAAAGGAACTTACCTCTCAATAACCTAGTGTATCTTCTTCTACCTTCACAGACCCAGTTTCAGCTTACTAAACATATGTAAAAAGACTTTTCTCCTTATTAATCTTCTAACCTAACTGATTTTCATATTCCTGCAACACCTCATTATCATTAAAGATAATTCGTTTATGTTGATGAAAAGATAATAGTATCATCTGCATACGCAAGATGATTTAACTTGTTACTCCATTTAGGCATTCCAAAACCATGAAATTCATTGTTATAAAAAAAATGATTCAAGGTTGTGGATAGGACTTTCATCTCACAATATAAATAAAACAGGTGAGAGGGGATACCCTTGGTTAACCCCCTTTGATGAATGGAAAAACTTGAGCCTGTCCATTTATAAGAATAGAGTATTGGCTATTAGCCAGAATTCTCCAAATCAAATCAATAACTGATTCATCAAATCCCATTTGAGAAAAAAAATCTAATTAAGAATTTTCAGTTCACTCTATCATATGTCTTTTTCATATCTAGATTAATCCTCACATTCTCGAGTTTTCCCCTCTTCCTTTTGTCAGTGATAATTTCTTGAGCTCGAAGCACATTCTCTATAATATTTCTACCCTTCACAATCTAGATTGGTTCTGAAAGATTAGCCTTTAATTAAAGCATTTTCACTGTCAGAAACATTTGGTTGCAGATACTGTACAGAAGAAGTTCTTCACTTACATATGTCTCAAAAAAATTGTCTGAAAAAAATTTCAGAGCCTCTGTAACAATATCATCATCTCCTTCTGCCCAAGAACCATCAAGTTTAATGATTTTCTTCAGGGAGAGTCTCTTCCTTCTTTCCTTCACCAAACAATGAAGAACTTAGTGTTCTTATCCCCCTCTATATACCATTGGATGATGGCCTTTTGTCTCCAAAATTTCTCTTCATTATGCAAATATAATTTATATGTAGCCTGAGCATGTTGTAGAAACTTTCTATTGGATGCAGAAGGGTCCTCTTCAAACAACTTTTCTTTTAGTTTAACAACCTCCTCACTTATTAGTAGATGTTTGAATATATGACCAAACTTGTTCTTACTCCATTTAGCCAAATCTAACTTGATCTCCTTTAATATCAAATTGCATTGCACAAAAACATCTCCGGAAACCTCAACCTCCCAATGATCTTGTACTACTTTTTCAAAATCAACACTGTCGGACCAAAGTTTTACAACCTAAATGGTTTGACAAAATTTTAGTCTAAGCCTCCACATGTAATGAATAAAGGAGCATGATCAGACCTTGTCCTAACCAAAATTTTCATATCCACCTTACCAAACATATTACGTAAAGCTTGATTAATGGCAACTCTGTCAGTTCTCTTAAAAATACAATCTACATCTACTCTACCATTTCACTATGTAAAAGGAGTGCTAGTAAATTGTAAATCAAACAGCTCACAAGAATTGATACAAAAAGCAAAGTCCTCATATTCTTGTAAGTAAACATGAAGTTGACCAATCTTCTCCTCAGCACATAAAACACCATTGAAGTCTCAACTTATCATCCAAGGCATTGAATAGTTGTAACCAATATTATATAGATATTCTCATAAGCTTAGTCTTTCCATTGCAGTACACTTAGCATATACCATAGTAACAAGTAACTAATTACCATAAGCTTAGTCTCTTCATAAAAATCCTTCTTCGTTCTTTAAATTTCCACCACTAAATTGCATTCTTTATTTCCCTCTCAATACACATCTTCCAATTTGAAGATTGTACCTTAAGCTTTTTTATGTCCTCAAAAATGTATGACCCATTTTAAGATGGTATTTTTGTAACAGCCTAGCTCAATAGTGATATTGTCCGTACTAGGCCTAGCTCGCACGACTTTGAAATGTGTCACTAGTTGGTAAGGCCCGCTTACTTATATACCCAACATCTTTTCTGTGTTTTGGTCGATGTCGAAATTCTTGTACTAAGTTGGGCGTCACATACACCCTCTCTATGGACCCAACGTCCTCACTGAGGTTTGCCCTACCATATGGAATTTACCTAGACTCAACATTAAGATTCATCCTGCCTTATCGGGATTTGCCTAAACTCAATTGAACTCTAACCCACATCGACAAGGCTAACACAAAAGTGGCTCTGTTACCATTTGTAACGGCCCAGGCCACTAGTGATAATGTCCGCTTAGGGCCTAGGATTGCACGACTTTTAACATGTCACTAGTTGGAAAGACCTATTTACTTATGAAGTCATGTATTAGAGGAGAACCTAATTATTACAACTTGATATAATCCTTCTTCCTGTGCAATAACCAGTCGTTCTCCCTTTGTGAATTGAACCGTAGGATCCCATGTACATATTGATTCTGTTTCAATAGGATTTTTGTCAAATTCTAGAGAGTTTGTGGTTAATTGAGTTAAATGGGGTGTTTTTTTATTAGGGTTAGGGTTTTGCTCTCTCACAACCAAAGCCTGGCAAGAAATATGTGCAAACATGACTGCTGGTAAGTATTCATAGAGATCACCTAAGGGTTAAGGTTCCTTTTGCACATATGATACTCTTCGAAGACCCTATTAGGTTTCATAATATAAAAACTTTGTCAAGGGTAGAATATTGAGTTTTTTCACTCCCCGAGCCTACACTCTAGTTGGAACTAGCACTCGAGAACCATTGTTGGCTCCAAGAGAACCCTTAGCCTGGCTAGACTCTCAGCGGAAAACTTTAAGCATTATTAAAAGAATTCAAATGCACTTAAATCAACTGTCTCAAAATAACTTAGAATGTTTTAAGAATAAGCATTTAGCTAGCCGAAGTGGCAACCCAAGTCTTAACATAAACAACTGAAAATGGAAAGACTAAAGAACTATAACTATCCGTCTATGAAGCCTCTAAAACTATGAGAGATGTCGGGAAAAGACCCCCGATCATCCTAGCAACTAAAAATACTAAAACAATGTAAAAAGGGAACCTTCGACAAGTAAAGAGGCTCACCAAATGACTCTGAATGCTCAACTTGATCAACGAGGCACTGGATGTTGATCCTAGTTACCTATATCTGCATCATAAAACGATGCAGATCAAATAGCATCAGTACATTAAATGTACGAGCATGCGAGGGGAAAACTAAACATGACATAAGCTTGAACTTAATTCCAAAAGAAACACTTACCTCAACTTTACTCAACTCATAGGTACTCAACTCAATGCAGGAATAAACAACAGTAAATATGCAGTTTATATAAAGCATTTAAATAGTAGGTAGAAACTCAATGTATTGAAAAATACAATAACAACTCAAATTATATATAATAAAGTATAATATAACTCTATGGGAGTTTCTCTAACTGACAACCATCACTATGAGCTATGTGATGATACAACTTCTCGCCCACGCTACCAGAACTTTCCTATAACTTGTCGTCATATAGAATGCCTCAACTAAGTGGATCCACTATTATATGCTAAAAAGCATTAAGGAATCATCTAAATAGTATGACCCTTTCTACCCACGATGGCTACATGGTTTATGGAGACTTGAGTTATTATGAACTCGTCCCCATATAGGTGCTCAATACTACTCCCAAAATATACTCAGCTCATATGCTTTAAAACATAACTCTTTCTGTGTGGTTTGAGATTATTACTCAAAAATCTTATCTCTTATAAGAGATGGAACTCAAAACTACTCATGAAAACTCATTTGGAAATCGATGTTTCCTCTTATCTTAAATGTGAAAATATTTACTCTTTGGGAGTACTTAGTCCCCATACATCATTTTAAAGAAATGAACTCGGCTCTACTCTTTATCCAACTCAATGCTTAAATCTTTAAAACCGGTTTAAAATGATTGTAAAATACTTTTGAAAGACTCTAAGAACTCTCTTGACTTGACTCTTAGCTCTACCTTGAATTTTGATTATGGATTCAAGGGTTATGATCTCATGTTACAGATGATCTCTCGATGTTTAAACATACCCTAGAGTGTAGAAACCAACTAGAAAACATATGTATGATTTGAGGAAACTCAAACGGAAAGAAGTGGGAAAGGGTAGAGGACCTGGTGACCCTGGAGTATTGAGTGGCGCAGGGCGTCAGAGCCCTACCTACATAAGCTGGCTTGGGGTGCACTGAGTGGCGCGGTACCCCAGAGGCCAAACTACAGGCACCTCATGCTGGCACGCTGATTGGCACAGTGTGCCAACACCTGCCCATTGTCGTTTTGCAGCCCTAAACCATCAATATTCGATTGGTTTCTTCCACCCAAACACTTGGATTCGAATACCCAACCAAAGTATACAAGAAACTACTAAAACAACCTTAAATCTCATCAAATCACCTCAAGAACTCCTCTAAAACTCAAAAATCAAGATTCAAACAAAACTTCAACAAAATTCATCAATAACTCATATACTCTTCTTTCAAGAACATAAATACGCTGAATTAAATCATGAGTGGTCCATGGGTGAACGAAACCAATGCTATTTGATCTCACATACCTCGTAGGGATTAAACCTTGGGGAAATCCGCAATCGAAACTCAAGAACGGGATGAACTTTTGGCTCTTTCTCCTCTTTTCTCCTCTTTTCCCTTCTCTCCAAGCCCTGGCGTAATTTTGTAAAGCGTAAACTTAAACAAATCAGTGAAGACCCCAATTAAATTACTAAAAACAAATTAAGTTCATTGGGCAATGAATAGACCAAAATACCCCTCAAAAATCTGGGTGACTTTCCTTATTCAGATTGCTAGACTTCAAACATGTATATCTCCCTCATACAAACTCAAAAATTAGCAAACTCAGTGGCGCTGGAAAGATAATTCAAAGAGATTTCATTTAATATAATTTAACCCACCTAACTCTTCATGTACCGAGAGTTATGGTCATTTGAAGTTGACCCAAAACTCATACTTAACATAACTTGCCATAATTTCCAAGTGTATTTATTTCCAAAAATGGTTTCTTTCTAATTCTAGTTCTTTCAAATAGCGAGGTGTTACAATATCTCCCCCATGGGAACATTCATCCTCGAATGAGATTACTCTTAGTAAGCTAAGGGTGTAACATCTAATATCCAGCTCAAACACCCAACAAGCAAAATGTAAATACAACATGCCAACTTAAAACAAATGCTAAGAAAAGAATTAGTACCTTAGTTTGGAATTTCTCCGGACTCGAAGAGATATGGGTACCTCTTCTTCATGTCCTCCTCAGCTTCCTAAGTAGCTTCCTCAACAAACTGATTTCTCCATAGAACCTTGACTGATGCTACTTCTTTGGTTCTCAACTTGCGAACCTGAAGGTCTAGAATCTTAATGGGGATCTTCTCATAAGATAGGCTATCATTAATATCAATATATTTAATAGCTATGATGAGTGAGGGATCGCCCATACCCTTCTTCAACATGGAAATGTGAAATACTGGATGGATCGCTGCTAACTCTTAGGGTAGCTAACTTATAAGTTACATTGCCAATCCTCTTGGATTTTCTGTAAGGACCAATATATCGGGGACTAAGTTTCCCTTCCTTACCAAATCTCATAACACTCTTCATGGGTGAAACTTTCAAGTAATCCCACTTCAAACTCTAAGTCTCTTCTTCTAACATCTTTATAGGATTTTTGACGACTCTGCGTTGTTTTCAATCTCTATTGAATAACCTTCACTTTCTCCATAGCTTGATGAACTAAGTCTGGTCTTATCAACCCAGCTTCACCAATTTCAAACCATCAAATAGGAGATCTGCATTGTCTCCCATAAAGAGCCTCATACAGAGCCATTTGGATGCTAGAGTGGTAACTATTGTTATAAGAGAACTCAATGAGAGGTAGGTGATCATCCCAATTACCTTTGAAATCAATCACACAAGCCCTCAACATATGTTCTAAAGTCTGAATTGTGTGCTATGCTTGACCATCAGTCTGAGGATGAAAAGAAGTACTCAAGTTTACCTTTGAACCCAAACCTTTCTGGAATGACTTCCAAAATTGTGCAGCAAATTGTGCACCTCTATTTGAAATAATCGACATTGGAACTCCATGAAGTCTAACTACCTCTTGAAGGTATAACTTGGCATAACCCTCTGTTGAATGAGTAGTCTTTACCAGCAAAGAGTGGGCTGATTTATTCATTCGATCTACAATCACCCAAATGGAATGTTTCCTGCGAGACCGCGACAAACCTGTAGTAAAGTCAATATTGTTCATCTCCCACTTCCATTCCAGAATCTCTATATTTTGAACCATACCACAGGGCCTCTGGTGCTCTACCTTAACTTGTTGACAATTCGGACACTTAGCAACGAACTCTGCAATTCCCTTCTTCATACTACTCCACTAATAAACCTCTCTCAAGAAGATCTTTTAACTACTCTTTTAACTCTTTCAACTCTGTTGAAGCCATTCTATATGGAGGAATAGAGATAAGAAGAGTATCGGGAAGAATATCTATACCGAAGTCTATTTCTCATTCAAGAGACACTCCGGGAAGATCGTCTCGAAAAACCTCTGGAAACTCACTAACAACTGAAACTGACTGAATATGAGGTGTCTCAACACTAGAGTCATTAACTCGGACTAGGTGATAGACACAACCCTTGGAAACTAACTTTCTCTCCTTAAGGTATGAAATAAAATGACCCTTAGACACTGCCGAACTACACCTCCACTCAAAAACTGAATCATTAGGAAACTGAAACTTAACAAATCGAGTTCTACAATCGACTGAGGCATAGCAGGCATGAATCCAGTCCATACCTAGAATGACTCAAAATCTACCATATCTAACTCAACTAAGTCAGTCATGGTATTCTTGTGATTGACAGAAATGGTACAATCACGATAGACTCTCTCAGCTGGAATAAACTCAGCAACGGGTGTAGAAACACTGAAAGGCTCAAGAAGTTGCTCAGGAAGAATATCAAAATTCATTGCAACATAAGGAGTCACAAAAGATAGACTCGCTCATGGATCTAGCAAAGCATAAACATCAAAAGTAAAGGCTTTGGGCATACCAGTGACAACATCTGGAGAATTCTCTTTCCCTTGGTGATTAGTGATAGGATAAAGACGGTTTGCTCCTCCGCCCGTCCCCAAAGTAGCTCCTCTAGGTGCAGCTCTGTCAAGTGGAGTAACTAAAGAAGATTAGGCTCTAGTTCCCCTATTTCCACCACTCTGCCTAATCTTAGGCACTCTTTCATGAAGTGACTCTCTTGACCACACTTGAAACAACTAGTGGAGCCATCATGACATGCTTCTGGGTGATTTCTACCACACTTAGCACATGTAGGAGCCCAGTTACCTCCTTATGCAACACTACCTTGAGACTGTGTAGGTCTAGCTCTAAAACTATGTGAATTATGATTATTGAACTCGCATATGTTTCTTGGGGAAGGTGCACTAGCAAATGATGGAGTAAGTCCCTTTTGCTTTTATTGGAAGGATGACCGGTTCGCATTACTCTTATGCTGCCCGGACTCATTCACAGATGCCTTGGCTTTAATGTTACTAAAATCCTCTCTATCTCTCAGCTTATTTTCCTTAACTTGTTGCACATGGATCATCAACCTTGCTATGTCATGTCCCCTATTATCATAGTTGTCTTTCCCTCTTTACTTGACAGATGAGACCACCCAACAACAAATAGACTCATCCTACTCCTCATGTCAGCAACCATCTCCGGAGCATAACGGTAAAGTTGGGTGAACTAAAGTCTATACTCATGCACACTCATAGATTCCTACTTAAGAGTAAGGAATTCTCGTACCTTTGCTTCTCTCTGTTCTCGGGGAAAGAAACGCCCCAAGAAGGCCTCCTCAAACATATCCCAACTCACAAGTGGTGCACTCTCAGGTCTACCCTTCTTCCATTGGTCAAACCAGATTCTAGAGACACCCTTCAGTTGGTATGCGCTAGTTCCAGTCTCTCAGCATCAGTGACATGCACAATCTCACAAACCTTCTGAAGCTCTTCAACAAAGTTTTTCGGATCCTCAGTGACACTTGAACCAGTAAAGCTTGGAGGATTCATCCTTAAGAACTCGCAGATCCTTGAAGTATCAGCCCTTTTCCTGTTGAACCCCTCTCTATTGTCCAACTTGATTGGTCACAACTTGACTCAACATTCAGAAAACTTCCCGAAATTCAGCGTTAGTGACCTCTCCTTGGGGTTGCACTTCTGTTGCATTAGGTACCCCTTGTTCCTTAACGTTCCTCCTAGCGGGACGACCTCTGACAGATCTTCGTGGAGGCATGATCTGAAAGACACGCGCAAGCATGAGTTAGAAAGAAACTTTCATAGAGATAAACCCTATCGCACAAAATGAGTATGAAAGAAGTGAGATAGTTCCTAAATGTTGCAGCCTCCTAATTATAGATGTGGCGCTTCACACCGATAATTAGGACTCTACAGACACAAATTCATAGACTCCCTAGGACTCTTGAACTCTGTGCTCTGATACCAAGTTTGTCACCCCCCGAGCCTACACCCTGGGTGGGACTGGCACTCGAGAACCATTGATGGCCCCAAGCGAACCCTTGGCCTGGCTAGACTCTTAGCGGAAGACTTTAAGCATTAATATAAGAAATCAAATGCACTTAAATCAACTATCTCAAAATAAGTTAGAATGTTTTAAGAAAAAGTATTCAGCTAGCCGAAGTGGAAACCCAAGTCTTAACATAAACATATGAAAATGGAAATACTAAAGAACTATAACTATCCATCTACGAAGCCTCTAAAACTATGAGGGATGTCGGGACAAGACCCCTGATCATCCTAGCAACTGAAAATACTAAAATAATGTAAAAAGGAATTATCCTCCGGAAAGCAAGAAAGCTCACCAAATGACTCTGAATGCTCAACTAGATAAACGAGGTGCTCGATGCTGATCCTGGTTACCTCTATCTGCAGGCCAAATGGAATCAATATATTGAATGTATGAGTATGCGAGGGGAAAACTAAACATGACATAAGGTTGAACTAAATTCTGAAAGAAACACTTACCTCAGCTTTACTCAAATCATGGGTACCCAACTTAATGCAGGAATAAACAACAGTAAAGATGTTGTTTATATAAAGCATTTGAACAGTAGGTAACAACTCAATGTATTAAAAAATACAATAACAATTTAAATGATATATCATAAAGTATAATATAACTATGTGGAAGTTTCTCTAACCGAGAACCATCACTATGAGTTATGTGCTGATACAACGTCTAGCTCAAGCTACCAGAACTATCCTATAACTTGTTGTGATATAGAATGTTTCAACTAAGTGGATCCACCAGTCTATGCTAAAAAGCATTAACAAAAAATTTTAAAAGTATGACCCTTTCTACCCACGATGGCTACATGGTTTATGGAGACTTGAGTTGTTTTGAACTCATCTCATATCGGTGCTCAATGCTACTCCCAAAATATACTCAACTCGTATTCTTTAAAACATAACTCTTTCTCTGTGGTTTGAGATCATTACTCAAAAAGCTTATCTCTTAAAAGATATGGAACTCAAAACTACTCATGAAAACTCATTTGGAAATCGGTGTTTCCTCTTATCTTAAATGTGAAAACATTTACTCTTTAGGAGTACTTAGTCCTGATACATCATTTTAAAGAAATGAACTTGGTTCTACTCTTTCTCAAACTCAATGCTTAAGTCCTTAAAACAAGTTTAAAATGATTGTAAAAGACTTTTGAAAGGCTCTAAGAACTCTCTTGACTTGACTCTTAGCTCTACCTTGAATTTGGATTATGGATTCAAGGGTTATGATCTCATGTTATACATGATATCTCTATGTTTAAATGTACCTTAGAATGTAGAAAACGACTAGAAAACATAAGTACGATTCGAGGAAGCTCAAACGGAAAGAAGTAGGAAAGGGTAGAGGACCTGGCGTACTGAGTAGTGCATGAGTGGTGTTGGGGAGTACTAAGTGGCCCGGTGCCCCAGAGGCCAAACTATAGGCACCTCATGATGGCGCACTGAGTGGTGTTGTGCGCCAACCCATTGCCCAGAAATTCCCCGAATTTTCTTGTTCGTTTTTCAGGCCTAAACCATCTAGATTCAATTGGTTTCTTTCCCAAACACTTAGATTTGAATACCCAACCAAATTATACAAGAAACTACTCAAAAATAACCTTAAATCTCATCAAATCACGTCAAGAACTCCTCCAAAACTCAAAAATCAAGATTCAAACGAAACTTCAACAAAATTCATCAAGAACACATATACTCTTTTTCAAGAACATAAATACGCTGAATTAAATCATGATTAATGCGTGGGTGAACGAACCCAACTCTATCTGATCTCACATACCTCATAGGGATTAACCTTTGGCAAAATTCGCAAGTGAAACTCTAGAACGCGACAAACTTTTGTCTCTTTCTCCTTTTTTCTCATCTTTTTTCTTCCCTTTAAGCCCAAGCGTAATTTTGTAAAGCCTAAACTGAACCAAATCATTTTAGACCCAAATTAAATTACTAAAAACGAATTAAGCTAATCAGGTTATGAAAAGACCAAAATACCCCTCTAAAATCTGGATGACTTTCCTTATTCAGACATCCCAACTTCAAACGGTCATATCTCCCTCATACGAATGAGAAAATTAGAAAACTCAGTGGCGTTTGAAAGATAATTCAAATATCTTTCATTTGATATCCTGTAGCCCACCTAACTCCATGTATGGAGAGTTATGGTCATTTGAAGTTGACCCAAAACACATACTTAACATAACTTGCCAAGATTTCCAAATTTAATTATTTCCAAAAATATTTTCTTTCTAATTCTAGTTCTTTCAAATAGAGAGGTGTTACAAGTTTAGTTTTTTCAGTTAAGTTAAGGTACTAGTCCGTATCATAGCTCTACCAAAAGTTGGGGTCGTTACAACTAACAACATTCTTTAAAAATTCTCTCTCATGGTACTTATGGTTACATCGCTAAAATGGAGACAAGTGAAGGATTAGGATCAAAAGATGATGTCCAACTGTCATGTCTTGAAAATAACTTTACCAGAAAACAGTCGGTCAAATTGTACATTTGTTGAACAGTCCAATGATGCATCAACTAGTGCTACAACCTACAGGTATTGTGGAGTACATGGATTAGTTGATTGTCCTGTGTTTTAATTCTTTAACACTCTCTCCATTTCAAATCATTGCAAACTTCGACGTATGATCTTGACGTGTTATGGTGAACTTTGTAAGCAACATTGATGTTCAATCATTCATAATCTAAAAAAAAATTGATTTAGCGACGGACAAATTTTGTAGCTTAACAATAAAAATTTTCATTAATCCTACTTAGCAACATATTTTTGTTAGCTACGAGCAAAATAGCTACGGACCAGTGACGAAGTTCGTAGCTAAATACTGTGTTTTTTAGTAATATGCGTCACATCAATGCACGTACGTGTTATCAAGAGCAATGATCCTTTCTATTTGGTGGAATCAAGGGAGAAATTAATAATTTTGTGTGCCTTTGTGTAATTTTGACCTTTTTATTTTGCATATTAATAACACCTACAACATACCTAATGAAATTCTACAATTGAAGTCTGGGATGGTATAATGTGAAAGTAAAGAGGAGGTTGAATTAAGAAATTCCTTTAGTTGACTTCCTATGTGGGATAGTCGACTCACCCGAATAATAGTTTAACCGTATAAGATAAGAGTAAATGCAGTAAGTAAAGGACTCAGAGAATTTATACTAGTTTGGAACACCGGTGTGGTGCCTACTTCTAGTATCCTTAGGTTACATTAACAGCTTGTTGAGAACTTAGGTGTTTACAAAGCATTTCAACTCGGATCCCTGTCTGATATGCAAATCATATCTTCTACTTTAACTTAACCTCTAATTGTATAACCTTTACTTAGATCTTTCTTTCTCTTTTCTTTTTCAGTTGTATACTCATGAAAATACAATGCTTTTATTAAAGAAAACAGAAGATAATAGTTCAAGTTCAAGTGAAGTGTGTGCTTCACAACTAAGTCTAAAAAAGATTTATATAGATAGGATGCTTGCTATTGGAAGGAAACCCCAAGGGTGTTTCTTTCAATCAAGGATATTAAGGGATTCTTTGGTTGAAGTTATTTAATGATTCATGTCCATATTAGATATGTGCATGATCAAATTGTTTTGCTTCCTTCTTGAGATGATCTTCTCAAATCTCAGCTTGATTGGTTTTTCTTCCTTCTCTTGGTGGCCCACTTGATTCTAGGTTGGTTTGTTGATATTTGAATTTGTATTTCCCTGATTGAACTGTCTCTAGGACTGTAGCTATCTTGAATTGAATAAGAATTCCTCTAATCATGACTAGCCTGTCTTCCATTACTTTTAGAGATCAGATCGTATCTCTTTCCTTCTTGGTGCTATATAACTGACTCCTTTTCTTTTTTATTTCTTTTCCTGTGAAGGGTACAAATAATTGTTAAGAGTCGTTTATCAGTATCAACTGATTCTATGAGGTTAACAATCTCCCTTTTTTTTTAATAATAGAGAGATAATGGAGATTCCTTGATTTCCCTGATGTGTCTGTTTGTAGATCTTTTTTTTATTCGTAGATCCCCCAGCCTTTATGGATTCATTGATTGTGTTATCACCCCCCCCCCCTCCTCCCCCCTCTTTATAAAAATTGTGCGAAACAAATTCTCCCCCTTTGGCATAATCAAAAAGAAAAAAAAATGAGGACACACAGGATATAGCTAAAACATGTAGCAACATATAATAACAGAGCAGCACTTAGGAGGACAAAGAGTCCTCAATAAGTAATCCAAAAAATAGAGAAAGGTAGGGACAGATCCCTATTGAAAGATAGTTCAAAAGTAGCAGACAAAAAGTAAAAGATCCGGGATTAGATTTTAGCTATCACCTAGAAAGTATTTTGATGATGTTGATGAAATTTTCACAGAAGGAGTTGTAGGAGCCTTCCACATTTCAAGAGAGACTGGAGTAAGAGGTCTGGACAATGACAACAAGATCATTGTTGGAGGAGCTGACTCCACTTTTGAGAGAGTCAACCTGTTGAGTGTGGAGATTCCTTCCTATTTTATGAAAATCATATCAATACGCAACTTACCAACTTCAGTTCTCGTATCCTTTTGAAGGAGATATACCTTTTCAAAAACATCATGAACAGTCTCCAAAACACATTCCACCACTAGAATGCAAGTCTTGAGTCCATCAATGTTCTGCATCAGGAGGGTAGCCAACTTTGTAGATCTTGGTGGTTTTGACAGTTTCATCTCTTGTTTTAACAGAGTCCTTTTTCACCCATTTGTTTTCTTTCTACACATACCCAATACTAAATAAAGTACGAGAGTCATAAGTAGAATTAATAACAAGTGTAAGCATAGAGAGATCCACAAGACGATCCACCAGGATACGTGAGATGACTAACCCATAAGGCAACTTGCAGATGCATTAGGGTCTTCAGCACTTTCCAGCATGTATTCTTTGAAGCAAACCACCTAGTTAATGTGATACTTCTTAAGTAAGCAGTATAGAAGAAACACATCCCGTGTAGAGATACTACTCAGTTTTGGAATAAGAGTGGTGGCAACAATATGTGCCAGAATGCGATGTTCAAAGCAAAGAGATAGAGGCCCAAAATTAGATAAGTCAGAGTCTAGTCCAGCTATGGTTCTCTTAGTACCTTGAAGTCATGCTGATACGCCATCAAAAATTTGTGCAATAAATATTGCTTCGTCGAGTCGTACAAGCGTTGCACCTGCTATAGCATCGACTGAAAAACATGGAAAATTTACTGGCATGGATTTCAAGAGGTGGCATCAAAAGATGCTATTTTATTTAACTACTTCGAGTCTACAAAGATTCACCAAATAAAGTGTTCCTGAGTTAGCGGATTCAACTTCGGATGGTGAACACATTATGGTTATTGAAGCTTGGAAGCATTCTGATTTCTTATGCAAGAACTATATTCTGAATGGGCTTCATGATGACTTGTACAATGTGTACAGTAATATGAAAACTTCCAAAGACCTCTGGGATGCTTTAGAAAAAAAGTATTAAGACGGAGGATGCCGGATTGAAGAAATTCATCATGGCCTGGACTTCAAGATGGTAGATAACAAATCTGTTGTTACTCAAGTTCAGGAATTGCAATTGATTATCATGATATCCTTGCGGAACATCTAGTGATTAATGAGGCCTTCCAAGTAGCTACTATAATTGAGAAGTCACCTCCTATGTGGAAGGACTTCAAAAATTACTTAAAGCATAAGAGAAAGGAGATGTCCCTTGAAGATCTCATTGTAAAATTGAGAATTGGAGAGGACAATAAGGATGCGTAGAAGAGGTCTCGTGGAAATTCAAAAATATTAGGAGCCAATATTGTTGAAGATGGAAGGTCTAAGAAGAGAAAGGAAAACTTTGCACAGTAAAGTAGTCAACCTAAGAAGAAATTCAAAGGTAATTGCCTTAATTTTGGCAAAAACGGTCATATGGCTGCAGATTGTAAGGCTCCCAAGAAAGAAAAGAAGAAAGATTAAGCAAATGTTGCTGAATTTTAAGATGATGATCTATGTGCTATGCTTTCTAAATGCAATCTTGTTGGAAATCCAAGAGAGTGGTGGATAGATTCTGATGCCACCAGCTATGTATACACCAACAAAGAATTTTTTGGATCATATGAACCTACTCAAGGTAATGAAATGATTTACATTGGAAACTCAGCAACTATAAAGGTTGAAGGAATGGGAATAGTTCTCTAGAAGATGACATCTGGCAAGGTGGTGACTCTCAAGAATGTGCTACATGTTCTAGAATTAAGAAAGAACTTGGTTTCTACTCCACTTTTTACTAAAAATGGATTCAAATGTGTATTTGTTTCTAACAAAGTTGTAAATAGTGAAAATGAAGTGTATGTTGGAAAGGGCTTCCTTTGCGAGGGCTTGTTTAAGCTCAATGTAATAGCTATTGCTAATAATAAAAGTTCTTGTTCTACTTACTTGCTTGAGTCGAGTGGTTTATGGCATGAACGTTTGGGAAATGTCAGTTATAAGACCTTGCGAAAACTTATTAGTTTGGAAGTATTGCCTAATTTTGAGTGCAATAAAACACAATGTCAAATATTTGTGGAAGCTAAGTTTGCTAAGCATCCTTATAAATATGTTGAAAGGATTTCAATTCTTTAGATTTGATTCACACAAACATTTGTGATATGAAATCAACACCAACGCGTGGTGGGAAAAAGTATTTCATAACTTTTATTGATGATTACACTAGATATTGTTATGTTTATTTGCTATCAAGTAAGCATGAAGCAATTGAAGCATTTAGGCAATACAAAAATAAAGTTGAAAATCTATTGGATAAAAAGATAAAAATGATAAGAAGTGATAGGGGTGGAGAATATGAATCTCCATTTGCGGAAATGTGTTTGGAAAATGGAATTATCCATCAAACGACTGCCCCTTATTCACCACAATCTAATAGGATTGCAGAAAGAAAAAATCAAAATTTGAAGGAAATGATACAATCTAATAGAGTACCCCATAGCAAGATACAATCTATTACATATGAAAAATGGAAAGGAAAGAAACCCAACTTGAAATATTTCAAAGTGTGGGGGTGTCTAGCAAAAGTCCAAGTTCCTATACCCAAAATGTTGAAAATAGGACCAAAGACCGTGGACTGTGTGTTTGTTGGATATGCTATAAACAACAAGGCATGTCGATTTTTGGTTCATAAATCTGAACATCCAGATATTCATGAAAATACGGTAATTGAATCAAATAATAGTGAATTCTTTGAACACATTTACCCGTATAAAGCTAGATATGAAGAGTCTAGTGGGGGGTCTAAACGACCTCAAGATGAACCAAGGGAAAATATACAAAATGAAGAAAATCCAAGGCGTTGGAAGCATCAAAGGACTGCTACTTCCTTCGAATTAGATTTTGTAACATTTCTCATTGATAGCCTCAAACCTTCCAAGAAGCAATGTCCTCTGCGGATTCATCTTTTTGGAAAGAAGCTATCAATGGTGAGATTGAATCAATCTTGAATAACCATACTTGGGAGTTGGTTGATCTTCCTCCAGGAAATAAGCCTTTAGGATCAAAATGGATTTTTAAAAGGAAAATGAAGGCTGATGGTACTATTGACAAGTACAAGGCAAGACTTGTAGTCAAAGGCTTCAAACGAAAGGAAGGCCTTGATTACTTTGATACATACTCGCCAGTGACAAGGAGTACATCTATTCAAATGATGGTTGCACTAGCAGCAATATATGATCTTGAAATCCATCAAATGGATGTAAAAATAATTTTTTTAAATGGAGAGTTAGAGGAAGAAATTTACACGGAACAACCCGAGGGATTTGTGGTTCCTGGTAAAGAAAAAAAAGTGTGCAAACTTGTGAAGTCACTTTATGGACTGAAACAAGCACCCAAACAGTGGCATGCAAAGTTTGACCAAACAATGTTGGCAAACAGGTTTAAGATTAATGAGTGTGACAAATGTATTTACATTAAAGACACTCCAAATCATAAGGTCATTGTTTGTTTGTATGTGGATGATATGCTAATCATCAGTAGAAACTTAGCTGAAATAAATGCTACTAAGCAAATGCTTACTAGTAAATTTGAAATTAAAGACCTTGGAGTGGCAGATGTTATATTGGGAATAAAAATTCTTCGAACTCCACAAGGTTTGGCTTTGTCACAGTCTCATTATATTAAAAAGGTACTTGACAAGTTCAAGTATTTGGATTTAAATATTGTCAAGACTCCAATAGACGTGAGTTTTGCACTTTGAAAGAATAAAGGTGAGAGTGACTCACAATTGGACTATACGAAAGTGTTGTAA
>JAJOOH010004648.1:0-14433 GCA_029582605.1 Solanum gracilifrons
CTTCCTAAGGGTTTTTAAGACTAAAATACCATTAAAATAAATAAAACGAGCTGGAAGTCAGAATAATTTTCCATCAGGCAGTAAGGTTAGTATTGGCCCTGTAACGCGGAGCCATGGCGGACTTGCTACCAGGCTTGCGCGTCCCTCTAGTAAATCAGACATAACATTTTACGCAGAGCTCTTATTAATTCAAACTTGGTGGCGTTGGAAAGAGAACTCGAAGACCTTTGATTTGATAGGCTACGGACAATCTAGTTCTTTATGTGCTAAAAGATATGGTCATCTGAAGTTGACCCAAAACTTAAACTAATGGGTCACTTGAGTGAATTTCTCTTCAGTTCTTTTTGAAACTTGAGGTGTTTCATCTAGTGACCTTAACACCTAAGAAAATTTAAAATCACTCGAAAAAATATCGTTCACCAATAAAGAGTGGTTCGAGTCTTAACTTTAAAAAATTTGGGGTGGTACACTAGATTTCTTTAATTAGTACTTGGACATTTATTGTTATTTATTTTTGCTTGAAACTGATAGAATATCAATATTTATCTTTAATTTTGAAGTCCAATTGAAATCTTGTTTATTAAACAATGGATCAGTTTCATCTTGATATAAAAATTAATGTAATGCATGGTTTCTATTTAGTTTGATCTTGTTATAAAAAATCAGTTTATACATATGCATTTCTATTCATGTATATGTAACCTAGAACTCATATGTTCTTTTTTTTGTTGAAAGATTTCTTCATTGTATCTATTAGAAGTACCTGTTCTTGTTTCTACTTTAAAGCAAGTATATCTTATTTTTTTAAAATAAACGTAATTGGGACATCCATTTTTGGCTTAAACAAAAATTTCTATTCATAGATGTAACACCTCAGACTTCGAAAAAAGGCTAAAGAGAGGTTTGTACAAATCACCCATCAGTTTATGTTTAAGATCAACTTCAAATAATCATATCACTCAGAACATAAATAATTAGGTGGCCCATTACATATCAAATTAAAGGTCTTTGAGTCCTCTTTTCCACGCCACCAAGTTTGCTTCATTTCATATTCGGAATAAGAAGATAAGCATGTTTTAGTGAAGCCTCTTTTTGTAAGGCACCTCAACCATTTTTAGAGGGGTAGTTTGGTCTTTTCCCATCCCATCTAGGCCTAATCCACGTTTTTTCCCACCTAATTAAGGGTCTAAACCCGTTAAAAAAAATTTCACGTTCTTTTACACTTAGAAGAATTAGAGCAAGGTTCCAAGAGGAGAAAAACTAGGCTTCAAGAGTTCTTCAAGTTTCCATCGATTTCACCAAGAACCTTTGTTTTTTCCATGTATGTAAAGCTATTCATAGTGTTGGACTAGTTTCTCCTCACGCCCGACATCTCAATTCAGTCATAAATCGTCACATCTAAAGGATCCATTCTTAGTTTTTGATATTGAATTCGGTTCTTTAACATTTGATGTTTTGATTTCCTTTATTTATGAGAATTTTGTAATATTGTTCATGCTTAGTATCACATGAACCCTATTGATTTATTGAAGTTTTGTTTTTAAAAGGACTTGTATGAAAGTTTTTCATGTATTGATTTTGGGTTTGAAAGATTAGTAGAGTTAGGAAAAATTCCCGATTCGAAAAGCTCCTAATTTAACTTGAGTTCGTTGGTGATGCTGGGGAGGAGCCTAGGGCGGCGCGCCAAAAAGGCACCAAGTTTGTCCTTCAGTAGTTCAGGGCCTTGCACCCTGCGCCAGCATTGCGCCAAGGGTCGGTGGGCCAATTCTTTTCTTTGTTTCACCCGACGTGTGCTCCTTTGAGTTGTGGCCACATTCCCCTTCTCTAATTTAGCTCCTATAGACTCCATTTACCTTTGAAAGTTCATGAATAACCTAATCACATGTTGGAGTGCACATTCATAAATAAAGTGAGATAAGAGGAAAGTTAAAATCATTATTTGAGAAAGGGTTTAAGGAACATAAAGGATTCAGAATTTCATTATAATGTTGAAAGAGAGCACTATTTTCATAAAAGTACAAGACTTTTCTATTTTTATATTTCGATCTTGGACTTGAAAGATAAGTCCATAAGTATATGTTTTAAATGCAAGTTTAGAACAGAATCCTTGAAAAGAGAATCAAATATTTTCATATATACCGTCAAACATTTGAGAAAGAGCATAGTTGATGTACTGAAAAAATGTTTTATAAAAGTAAAGTGACATGTAAAGAAATAGTCCTTTTCTTTGTAAGGGTGAATTGAGCATAAGTTATATTTATTATTATTTTGGGAGTAGTATCGAGCACCGAATTGGGTAAGAGTCTATTACAACTCAAAAGTCCCAATACGTAGCGAGAATGTTCATCGAGGGGTTTTCATCTATTTCATCCTCGTTGAATAAGTTGACCTAGAAAACAACTAAGTTTCAATGGTCTGAAGCTTGTGAGAATAGCTTTAAGGATTTGAAAGCTCAATTAAACACTGCTCCAGTATTCACCCTACTAGAGGGTAGATATGGATTTGTTGTTTATTGCGATGTGTCTCGAGTTAGACTTGGTTGTGTATTGATGGAAAAGGGTAAGGTTATAGACTATGCCTCCAGATAGCTTAAGATTCACTAAAGGAACTACCCAACTCATGATCTCTAGTTGCCAGCAGTGGTTATTTCTTTCAACATATGGCGTCATTATCTCTGTCGTGTTCATGTGGATGTGTTCCCTGACTACAGGAGTCTCAAGCATGTTTTCTGTCAGAAGGAGTTTAATCTCAGAAAAAGGAGGTGAATGGGGCTGAATCATTATTAGTGTCATAAGTGAAGGAGAAACAAGACAAATACGCCCTCTTACTTGAACTAAAGGAAAATCTTCATAAGCAGAAGGTGATGGCTTTTGAACAAGAGGGAGAGGGTGTGTTGAGATATCAAGGTAGATTGTGTGTTCTAAAGGTGGATGAGCTCCAAGAGAGGATCACGGCAGAAGCACATACTTTCACATATTCGATCTATCTTAGTTCCAAAAAGATGTACCATGACTTGAGAGAAGTCTATTGATGGAATGGTATAAAGAGGTTCATTGCAGATTTTGTTGCAAAGAGCCCAAACTCCCAACAATTCAAGGTAGAAAACCTAAGGCCATGTGGTGTGGCTTAGAACATAACTTTTTCGGAATGGAACTGAGAGATGATTAATATGGACTTCATTACTGGCTTGCCACGATCTCGCAGGCAGCATGATTTGATTTGGGTGATTGTAGATTGGATGATTAAATTAGCCCATTCCTTACTAGTAAAGAATACAAATTGAACAAAAGATTATGCCAGATTATACATCTGAGAGATAGTCCGACTTCATGGAGTCCCTGTGTCTATCATTTCAGATAGGGGTGCGCAATTCACCGCAAAGTTTTTGAAGTACTTTAAACAAGGTTTGGGTTCGAAGGTAAATATTAGTAATGCTTTTCATCCTTAAACATATGGCCAAGCAAAGCGCACAATTTACACCCTAGACGATATGTTGATGGCATGTGTCATGGATTTCAAAGGTAATTAGGATGGCCACTTGCCTCTTATATAGTTTATGTACTAATAGTTATCACTCTAGTATCCAGATGGCTGCTTATGAGACTCTTTATGGGCAAAGATGTACATCTCCTATTGGTTAGTTTGAGTTTGGTTCAGCTGAGTTGATAGGGACAGGCTTGGTTCATCAAGCCATGGAGAAGGTGAAAACTATTATGGAGAGGTTGAAAATAGAGCAAAGTTGTTAGAAATCCTATACAAATGTTAAAAGGAGAGACTTGGAGTTTGAGGTTAGTGATTGGGTCTATTTGAAGGTCTCACCTATGAAGGGTGTTATGAGATTTGGTAAGAAGGGAAAACTCAGTCCCTGATACATTGGTCCTTGTAGGATATCCAAGAGAGTTGGCAATGTCGCTTATGAGTTGGAGCTACCATCGAAGTTAGCAGCAGTCCATCTGGTATTTCACATCTTTATGCTAAAGAAATTTTTGTGTAATCCTTAACTTATTGTGCATACCGATATTATTGGTATAAAAGAATACCTATCGTAGGATGAGATTCCAGTTCAAATTCTTGATCGTCAGGTTTGCAAGTTGAGAACCAAAGAGGTTGTATCAGTTAAGGTCTTAGGGAGAAATCAGTTTGTTGAGAAGGCAAAATGAGAAGCTGGGGAGGCTATAAGGACTAGATACCCTCACCTCTTTCCCTCCGAATCAATTCCAAATCAAGGTACTAAATCTTTGTAAATTACTCTTTAAGTTGATATGTTGAGTTTCTGCTAATTGCATGTCGTGTGCCTGTGTTGGGTTGTTAGAAACTTCCCGCCTTGTTGGGCTTATTTTGATCTCATTCAAGGACAATTTTTTCCAAGCGGGAGATATTGTAACACCTCAGACTTCGAAAAAGGGCTAAAGAGGGGTTCGTACAGGTCATCCATCAGTTTTAAGTTTTGGGTCAACTTAAAATGATCATATCTCTCAACACATAAAGAATTAGATGGCCCATGAACTGTCAAATTAAAGGTCTTTGAGTCCTCTTTCCAACGCCACCAAGTTTTCTTTCATTATAAGTTTGGAGTAAAAAGATATGGCCATTTTACTGAAGCCTCTTTTGTAAGACTAAGCCACGTTTTCCCCACCTAATTAAGGGTCTAAACAATGTTAAACATTTTTTCATATTGTTTAACATTTAGAAGAATTAGAGCAAGGTTCCAAGAGGAGAAAGGCTAGGGTTCAAGCATTCTTCAAGTTCCCATCGATTTCGCCAAGAACCTTTATTCTTTCAAGGTATGTAAGACTATTCATAGTGTTGGAATAGTTTGTCCTCACGCCCTTCATCTCAATTAAGTCAAAAAGCATCACATCTAAAGGATCCATTCATAGTTCTTGATATTGAATTCGGTTCTTTAACAGTTGAGGTTTTGAATTCCTTTGTTTTTGAAAATCTTATATTATTGTTCATTCATAGTATTACATGAACCATCTTGATTTAGTAAAGTTATGTTCCCAAAAATAATTGTATGAAAGTTTCTTATGTATTTATTTTGGGTTTGAAAGATAAGTAGAGTTTAAGGAAAATTTCCCAAACACAAACTAATTGGGGTCCTAATTTAAATTGAGTTTGTCCGACAGGCTAGGGAGGGGCCAAGGGTGGCGCGCCACTAAGGCACCAAGGATAGCCCTCAGCAGGTCAGAGCCTGGCGCCCTACACCATCAATGCTCCCAAGCTTGACTTCTGAAGTTCAAGGCCTGGCGCCTTGTGCCAGCAGTGCGCCAAGGGTCGCTGGGTCGATTCTTTTCTTTGTTTCATCCGGCGTGTGCTCCTTTCTGTTGTGGCCACATTCCACTTCTCTGTATTAGATCTTATAGACTCCATTTACCTTTTAAATTTCCTACATAACCTAATCACATGTCTGAGTGCACATTCAAAACTGAAGTGCGTTAAGAGGAAAGTTAAAAGCATTATTTTGAAAAAAGGTTTAACGAAACTTAAAAGGTTCCAAATGTATCATTATTACATTGAAAGAGACTACTATTTTGACAAAAGTACAATAATTTTCAGGTTTAATATATCGATCTTGGACTAGAAAGATAAGTTCACGAGCATATGTTTTAAATGCAAGTTTTGAACATAATCCTTGAAAGAAGAATCAATTGTTTTCATATGTGTCGTTTGACAGTTGAGAAAGAGCATAGTTGATGTCCTAAAAAATGTTTCAAAAAAGTAAGTGACATGTAAAGAAATAGTTCATTTCTTTGTAAGGGTGAATTGAGCATAATTGACATTTATTATTATTTTGGGAGTAGTATCGAGCATCGAATTGGGTAAGAGTCTATTATAACTCAAAAGTTTCAATAAACTACATAGCCAGCGTAGTATAGGATAGCATTGATTCTTCGTGCGACTCCTCACTACCTCTGAGAAGGCTTATTGGATGGATCCATAGTTACAGTATCATCCTATGCACCGACAAAGAATAGGATGGCCCTTGCAACATGGGTGAAACGTTGTATCATTGCTAGGCTCATAGTAATGGTTTTCGGATAGAGAAACTCCCCACAAGTAAATTTATTATTTTCATATTGCTTTTCTAGCATATCTTATTGTAAAACTTAAAGGGTTTTCACCTCATATTCATGTATTGATATAGTGTTGAGTTACTTTTTAATCCCTCTGTTCAGTTATTATTTTATTAAGCAATATTACATACTCGTGCATTCAGATGTACTATTGTCATTCGACATGCATCTTATTATGATGCATATACAAATGTTCAGGATCATCAACAGGCGTTTCATTGAGATCACTTTGTTCTTCAGATAGCTTTGGTGAGCCTCCTTGCTTTCTGGAGGATTTCACATTTATTTTCATGTTATTGTTGAATTTTTGTGGGTTTTGTACCTACATCTATCCTAGTATTAGAGGCTTCATAGATAGTTATAGTTGAGGAATTTCTCAGTACTTTCTTTCCTTTAAAGATTGTTTTGCAATGTATTATTATTATTGGAATTAAGTATTTTTAGATATTCCAATTGAGTATATATTGAGAAATGTATGTGCTAAACCTATTATTGCTTGAGTATTTCGCTAAGTAGTCAACCAGATCAAGGGTTCACTTGGGGATCAAAAATGGTTCTCGAGTGTCGCCCAAGTCTAGGGTGTAGGTTTGGGGCGTGACAATAGATTTCATAGAGATGTTAGTTTCTCCGAAAAGTGTCGAAATTGCACCTATATTATCACAAAAAGTCTGAATATATTCTTCACCCATCCATTTTTTTAGAAATACCCCTCTGTTTACATTTTAGGCATAGGCATATCACATGACTAACAATCAACATTGCATTAAAATTATAAAAATTCCACATGTCAATTTATTATTGGTCCTATTTTTTTCTCCTACCCAAATTATATAAATTCACTCACCTGATTATATGACTTACCCGACCAATGCTTTTACCGGAAATTTTTGAAAAAATTATATTCTTCAAATGTATTTTTAGTTTAAAAAAAACCCAACCGCGAGAGGTCAAATTTTCAAAAAATACATTATAAGAAATAAGTAATTTAAAATTATTTTTAAATGAGGTTAATTTTTTCAGTAGTGATTTTGTATTTATAGGGCGAGTTAGTGTTTCGGTCAGCTAAGTAAGAAAATCGGGTGGTGGATTTATTTAATTGGGGTTAGAATTTAAAATTGGAGTTATACCATAACTGACAACAGTAACAACAACAAACTAGGTCTATAAGTGAAACACACCAATAGATGATGATATAAATCAAATGCAAAACACAACAGAATAAGGCTAATAGTATGACTTATGATTAAAGAACCTCCTGTTTTTGTTAGAGAACCTCCATTTTATGATGAAAACCTAAACAGGTGAAGTTCGTCTTCTCTTGATCCTCTAGTGCAATGGCTATCTGATTGTGAATAACCATTCAAAAGCAATAGTACTCCTTGTCATCAAGTCTATCAAATAGTTGATCAATGAAGGAAATAGGGTAATGATCTTTTCTCGAGTCCTCATTCAATTTTCTATAGTACATGCATATTCTATGCATCAAGGACTTATCTCACTTTTCTCATTTGTCATCACCGTAATCCCTCCTTTCTTAGGGACATATTGCATATGTCTAACCTAATTGTTGTCAGAAATCGGGTAAATAATAATTGTATCAAGCCACTAGATCTCTTCAATATAGATCTTGTGCATAAAAAGTGGATCTGGTTCCATGGATATCAGACATCTTCCAACCTAGAGCTCGTTTGCGGTGTTTCAAAACTGTTAGGGCTTCTTAACCTAAACATTAGATAAATAAGCAGCCAAAAATATTGGTAAAACGTTATCCTCCTCAACAATCCATATTAGAGGTGAGAAGGATGTTTTTTCAACTCTATGTTTGGAGCTTTCTCAATAGATAACTTGGGAGAGGGCCTAGAGGTCTCTTAAAAATCTCAAAATTTCCACTTCTTATGAACAAGCTCGCAAACATATAAAAAGAACCATCTCATGACTTTCTATGTCTTCAATGAAAAATTTGTCCATAAGATCTCTTTCAATAAAATCTTTAGACAAAAGGGGTAGCATTACAAAATTAACATGTAATATTGTGATAGCCGACAACTCCTTATATACTACATACAGTTTTATCGCTTTATCAACATTAAAGACCTTTACGTTGTCATGCACTTCATAGTCACATTCCTAAAGGATACATCAATCAAAGCTTTCCGGTGTCCAAAAATGAACTTCCCAAAGAAAATAGGGCTTTTAAATCCGCCTGAAAGTCTAGAATGACAAAATTCACTAGAAAGGTAAGAGACCCAACTTGCACTAAGAAATTTTCACTAATACCATCTAATCTTGTCAAGGATCTATATAGAGGCTTTATAAAAATAGTTATTGTCACGACCCGATTCATTGAGTCATGATGACACCTACTATAACCCACTAGTATGTAAGCCAAAATATGTCACGACCCAAAAATGGATATGATGGCACGTGAAAAAAAGCAACTACGTCTCAAAATCCTTCACGAGCCTCGACTATTTCATGCCCCGAGCCTACACCCTGGATGTGGTCGACACTCAAGAACCATTGTTGGCCCCAAGCAAACCCTTGGCCTAGCTCAATACTCAGTGGAAAACTTACTCAACAATAGAAATCTCTAAACAAGCTCTACTCATAAGATGTCACAAATAAAATAGTTTACTTAGTACTCAAATGAACATAAGTGCTCAACTCACAGTCTTTAAAATATCAACAAGGGAATGAGAAAAGACTCTTCAACTACTACTGTCTATCTATGGAGCATCTAAATGACGAAGATGGAAGTCGGAAAAAGACCCATGACACACTAACAAAACTGAAAATTAAATGGAATCTTCCTGAAGCAAGGTGGACAGCCAAAGCTAACTCGAACGGCAAGTGGTATCAACGAAGTGCATATTGATAATCTTGGTTACATATATCTGCATCATGAAAGATCCAGGCCAAATGGCGTCAGTACATGGAATGTACAAGCATGTAAGGGGAACTCTAAAGCACAGACAGAAGCTTGAACTGTTAAAAAGGAAGAACATACTCACCTAGTCCTGACTCAACTCAACTCAAGGATACTCAAACTCAAAAGTACTCAACTCAGTTCAAAATAAAAGCAACAATAAAGATGCATTATAAAGAAAGCTTTTAAAAAGTAGATAATAACTTAATGTATTTAAAAATACAATAATAACTATTTTACTCTTATTTGGGAGATTCTCTAACCAACAACCATCACTATGAGCTATGTGATGATACAACGTCTCGCCCACGCTGTCAGAACTGTCCTATACCTTGACGGAGTATAAGACATCCTCAACTGTGTTGATCCACTAAGCTATGCTTAAAAATCAATAAGGAATCATCTAAAAAGTATGACCTTTTCTACAAACATTGGCATACATGGTTTATGAGTGTCACGACCTAGGGTACCCCATAGTCGTAACATGGCGTATAGGACCCCGAAGGACCCTATACAAGCCACTTAGCATTCATAACATAAGAAATAGAACAATAGAAGTAAAATAACATTTCAAGTCCAATAGTTTTTATAAAAGAAATGGGAAACTCTAAAACACTTTATCTCAATAGCCATCTAATATTATAGAATGAAATTGGGCCTAGCCCATACATCATGTCCAAAACTGAAATACAATAAGGAAACTAGGAACAATGAAAATCCTTCTTCAAAGCAAGAGGACTCACTAAAGCTCGGGAACCTCAAAATCAACCACTAGCCCCGAAACTGAGAAACTGATTGTCGGACCCTATATTTGGGGAAATGTAGGCAAGAGTATGTGTTAGTACAAAACAATGTACCAAGTATGAAAGTTATGCATAAAACATTTAAATCATGCTAAAAGGGGACATTTCATGACATGTAATTGACCAAGCTAAAACATGATATAAAAGGGTTAGAAAACATAAGTCATAAAACATAAAGCCTTTGAACACATATGCGATACTTTTGGAGTAACTTTAGTTCATTATTAAAGTGGGAAGTAGCATTAACCAACATAGAGACCATGTGAGCTATAACATAATCCCTCGGTGTCTCCCACACCGAAAAAGGTTTTCCTACTTGCCAAGGTAAGTACCATAAACTTCTAGCTTAGGTGGATGCACTAGCTAATGTCTATCTAGACAATCATCCTATAGGGGCACATAGGTAAGGGATAAGGAGATTGCTTCTAGAAACCCAACCTCTACTAACAGGAGAGCTTCCATCTCAATATCCTCTCAGTGCTAAGCATAAATCCCACGGAAGCCATTTCTTACTTGTTCTTATTTTCCGTGGAAGGGTACGTCATCTTGCCAATCCAAGCTAAGTCATCATCCATGGAAAGGTATCATACAATAACCAATCCAAGCTAGGTTCTATTAGGATAGCTCTTAATATTTGATTCAAATAGGTGAGAAGACCTTTCAACCTTAGAACCCTTTATTATGTGAGAAAACCTTTCACATCATGCTTTCATGTTTTTCATGAGAAATTCTTTCTACAACACAATAATAACACCATCATTGATACTTTACTCTCAAATCATCCTTGAAAAAATTACATAGATTTCATAAGAACATGCATAATTCCATAACTTATCTTTCAAGGTTCAAAACCACTTCCAATCATCAACCTTTAGAAAAATGGTTAGATATGGATTTTATCATAAATTCATGTAATTCTATTAATACATGCTTAATTTCATAAAAATATTCCTTTATAATCAAAATCTCACATCGTATGATCATAACTTGAAAACATGGGGATTACATGGGTTCATGGGGAAATCATCATAAAATCATAGTATTTAATCAATTCAAACATAAGAGATCATAATTCAATCATTTAAATTAATAATCAAGAGAACCCATGACAATTGAAGAAAACCCTACTCACTTGGGGATTTCTAGCTTTGAAAATAGAGGAATTTGGGAACTCCATGAATGGAAGGAATCCATGGATGAAAACCATCATACCTCAAAGCCAATTGCTTATCTGCAATAGAAGAATTGAGACTTGACGTGAAACCCTAGGTTGAATCCTTCTTCTTCAATACTTCTAGAGAGAAATATTTAAGAGTTCTTCTTTTTGGTGAATTTGAAGAGAATTCAATAAATGAATTAATTTGGGGGTTGGAAACACTTATATAAGGGTCTTAGTGAAGGGTAAAACGACGTTGTATAAAGATAAAATAATTAGGAAAAGACCCAACTGTCCCTAAACTTAACTGCCGACCCACCATCTACAGCCACGATCGACGGACCGTGGTCAGGACAACAGGACGTCCTGCACGACCGTCGCTCGTGGCCCCCAACCACGGACCGTGTTCTGATCGACAGCCTGTTGTTAAGGCCATGGTCCTGGGACATCACAGCTTGCTTAGGTAGTGCCATCCACGGACCACACCTACGGTCCGCGGTCCCATCCACGGGCCGCGGGTGGTCGATGTAGATTAGCACCTATAGCTTCATAAAAGTGCTATCTTACCCTCTTTCGTACCCGGGGTGTTACAATATCTTCCCCTTGGGATCGTTCATCCTCAAATGAGATTCAAGCTAGTATGAAAAGAGTAGGAGAGGAACTAACAACCCAACCAATAATGCAACTTCATCTAAATGCATATAACCAAGGAGGAACTATCGACTCCAAGCTAAGACATAACCAAAACATCATAAGAGAGGTGGAACTAAATCTAACAGCCCATCATGCATGCAATAATCATATTCGAGGAGGAAACATCAACTCCAAGCTAACAACAAACTCAAATGCGTACATCCGAGGAGGAAACATCAACTCCAAGATAAAGGTATGTTCACTACATCATATCAAATAGTCTACCTGTAATTCATAGCACATAAACATGTAAGAGTTAATTAAATAAACTCATTTTCTCAATACTTGAGCTTTTCATAAATCATGCATAGTAAGGAAATCACGAAAACATATAAAACACATGATTCCACAACAAAGAAAAAACCATGAGGAACTCATTACCTCAAGCTAGAGTAGGAGTAGATGGAAAGAGATGAGGATATCGGGACATCATATCAGCCTCGACCTCCCAAGTAGCACCCTCAACTAACTGATTCCTCTACAACACTTTCATGGAAGCTACTTCTTTATTTCTTAACTTCTTGACTTGCTGGTCTAAAATCTCAACCGGATCTTCTTCATAAGAAAGATTCTCCTTAACTCCCAACCCTTCTAATGGAACTATGGAAGTTGGATTACCAACACATTTCTTCAACATAGAGACATGGAAAATTGGATGCACCGATGCCAACTCATGTGGAAAATCTAGCTCAAAAGCAACCCTACCAACACGTCTCAAAATCTTATATGGGCCTACATAACGGGGACTAAGCTTCCCTTTCTTGCCAAACCTCATTACACCCTTCATGGGTGAAATTTTCAAGTAAACCCAATCATGAACATCAAACTTAAGATCCCTTCTTCTTACATCGACATATGACTTTTGCCAACTTTGAGCCATTTTCAACCTTTCTCTAATAAGTCAAACTTTCTCTATGGCCTCATAAACCAACTCGGGACCTATTAGGGTGACTTTACCCACCTTAAACCATCCTATAAGAGATATACACCTCCTACCATATAGTGCCTCAAATGGAGCCATATCAATACTCAAGTGATAGTTGTTATAAGAAAACTCAATCAATGGCAAATGATCATCCCAATTACCCTTAAAATAAATCACACAAGCTTTCAACATATCCTCCAAAGTTTGGATAGTACACTCTGCTTGAATTGGGTACCACAATCGGAAATAATGGACAAAGGCGATTATCATTTAAAGCCTTTGAACACATATGTAATACTCTTGGAGTAACCTTAGTTCATTATTAATGTGGGAAGTAGCCTTTACCGACATAGATACCATGTGAGCTATAACATGATCCCCCGGTGTCTCCTACACCAAAAAGAGTTGTCCTAATTGCCAAGGTAAGGACCATAAACTTCTAACTTAGGTAGATCCACTAGCTAATGTCTATCTAGAAAATCATCCTATGGGGGCACATAGGTAAGGAATAATGTTATTGCTTCTATAAACTCGGCGTCTACTAACGGGAGAGCTTCCATATCAATATCCTCTCGGTGCTAAGAATAAATCCCACAGAATAATCATTTCTTACTTATTCTTATTATCCATCGAAGGGCATGTCATCTTGACAATCCAAGCTAAGACATCATCCATGGAAAGGTATCATACAATAACCAATCCAAGCTAGGTTCCATTAGGATAGTTCTTATTCTTTGATTCAATTAGGTGAGAAGACCTTTCAACCTTAGAACCCTTTATTATGTGAGAAATATGGTTCAAATGATAATAAACACTTATATGCTGAATATAATTCTTTTCTATTTATTTCCCATTTTATTTCTGTATTATTAAATGCTCCTGAATAATACCTGTAATGATGTTTTGCAAATTTAAGACACTTAGCAAAAGAATATAAAAATAAAATAAATTACTTACCTACTACACTACCTACCACACTACCACTTCCATGAATTCCTCAACTACCAATTCCGCTACGAAAAATGTACTTCTGTTGTCATACTACTAAATTCATTTATTATTGCTATTTCATATTTATATAGTATTTCCATAGTTGTGGTAGCCAATTCGCCATCGAATTTTTTATTACTTCTTAAAGTTGTTAAGCTTTCACTTGTTAAATTTTGTAGCCATAATTTTACTGTTCCTATAAGCGTTCTTTCTATGTATCCTGGTGCCTCTGCTATTACTATCTTTTTATCTATTAATTGTTTTGATATGTATCCCATCCATAATTGGATTGTTTTATTTATATCTGCTAAACAGTCTAAATCTAAAAATTCATGTTGTCCAGTTATTGGTTTAGGTGTCCATTTTTTATTCAATCTTTTATCCCATGTAGTTTTTTCTCTATTATATTGTTCATAGTTTTCATTATAATATTTTGGATTTGAATTTCTTGGGTCTTTTACTCCTGATGTGCTAGGTTTTTCATCCATGTCTACGTCTCCTGTATTTATTTCTAAATTCTTTGTATTATCTATGTTTGCTAAAATTTCTGTATATGTTTCGCTTGTTTCCGAATGTTGTCCTAGATCATCATCATTTATTTCATCAATTCTTATTTCAGGTAGATTATCTTGGCTATTTTCTCCTTTTTCTTCTATTTCGTCTTCTAATTGCAATTTTTCTTTAAATTTAATTATCTCATTTGCTAATTTTGTTTTTTGTTCTTTTTCTCTTTTAATTTCATACATTTCTTTTAATATTGCTAGTTCTTTTTCTAGTTCTATTATTTTAGTATTTTTTACTTCTTCTAATTGTTGTACTTCCTTTTTTGCTTGTTGTTTTATTTTTTCAATTTCTGTTTTTCT